>BQNB010001505.1:0-32063 GCA_026074375.1 Tanacetum coccineum
CAACTTCCCAAACTAATTCCTTCCTTCAAACTCAAATCTTCGATTGTATCGATTTTCCATTCGAGTCTCGTTGGGGATAAACGACCCAGGAACACTCTATACTACTTCTCGGTATCATTGATCTTGTTGATTTTTAGACTTATTTATATATTATATATTTTAGTATATATTATATATATATATGGTGTAAATTCACCAATCAATAATCTAGCTTAATTCTAGTATGCATTTGCTTTTAAATTTCATTAAAAATCTTGTAAAGCCAAAAACAGTAGTAACCAAATCTTTGCTCTTAATCTTAAATTTTTAGCTTATAGTATATGTTTTTATGGTTTGAATTCATAGTCTATTAGTAATTTGTCTAGTTTCCAAAAGCTTAGCTTCAGTAGTAGCTTAATGTGCTTTTTAGCTTATCTTGTTTTAGAACTTTAAGTATTCATTTCTGAGTTTGCAGTTTTAATCCTTAAATCCAGTTAGCTTTAAGTGTTAATGGTTAGGTTAGCTTATTTAAATTAGCTAATAGATATCTTAAGCTTTTAGGATTAGCTTTTAGCTTTTAAAATGAGCTTAATTTGAGCTTTGTGCAAGTGTTTAAGTGGAAACAAGCAATTTTGAGCTTAAAAGCTCACTTACTGCATCAGCTTATTTCACAAGCTCTTTTAGAGCTTAATATTGGTTTTCAGCTTATACTCCTTTCATTAAAGTTGTTCAAAAAAGTGAGTTTTATAAGTTCCAGCTTTTGGTTTTCAAAAATAAAAAAAAATTCAAAAAAGGGGTGTTGCCAGCCTAGAACCCGCGACCTCTTGCTTATATGTCCTAAGTGTTAACCAGTGTGCTTCAATAGCTCATCTGGTTAACCTTCCTTTCATTTAATTAATATAGTCAATTTAAGTTTAATAAGAATAAATAAGCCGTAGCTTATGGAGCTTATTCTAGGGCTTATTTTACTAGCTTTTTGATTATTCTTATTTTTCATTAATTCTTGCTAGTGCCTAGTATTTTCCCTGAATTTTTCACATTTTTCCATTAAGTAGATTATTTTTAATCATTTTTCTTAGGATTTAATTTTCGAGAAATCATAAAAAATAGAAAAAAGTTTCAGAAAAATATAAAAAATAGTTTTTAGTTTTAGAAAAATTACTTTTAGGTTCACATTCAGAAAAATCATTTTTACACCTTTTAGATTTTAATTTTTATTTTTGAGCTTTTATTTTTCATTTTAAAAATATGATTTTAATTTTAAAAATAGTTAAAAATAGTTTTATGAGTTTTTATGTTATTTTAGACTTTTCTGAGTTTAAAAATCATTTTTCTTAATTTTTTGGACTTAATTTGCTATTTTTTAGGATTTAATTAGATTGAAATAGTGTTTAATTCATAATAAATTCAAAAATTATCAAAAAAATATTTTTCTTTTTCCTAGAATTTTATTTTGTCTTATTCTAAGTTTAGAAATTTAGTTTGTATTTTTAAAGTTTAATTTTGTCTATTTTACTTAATTGTCGCGTTTTATTTGTTTCCCGTTCATTGTTTTAAGTGTTTAATTGCTTTTGTGTTCTTATTTTAATTGTTGCTTTTAATTAGTAGTTATAGATAATCAAATCAATCTTTGCTCTTATTCAAATCATTATCCAAACTAAGGCTGGTGTCAATTCACAAGATCTTGGGGAAAACACCGGGAAGCATACTTCCCGGGAAACATACTAATTATTATTATTATATATTTGTATAAGAATTTCCTAGCGGCTACTTTGGCAAAGTTCTCTATATCGTTTGTGTATTAATACATAATATAGTGATAATAAAACTACCGCTAATTTTTGGCCGCCGCTGGCCGGGACTTGTGTAAAAGATTCATTCGTTTTCCGATTGTGATTTTTGATTAAAGATCCTTATCGTTACGAAAGTTATATTTTCTGTTATAAAAATAAAAAAAGCAAAAAAAAATATAAAAAATTAAAAAAATATATAAACAAAGTAAAAAAAAAATTTTTCCAAACGTCCCGAGCAACGTCAATTAAGCTATGCGTTTTCCATTTTCTCTTTAAGTTCACCCCGATATGGCCTAAAAAAGAACCCTCCTCGATCGATTTTGACATGAAGTGATCTTTGTTTTCTCAAATTCATTAATCAATCCTTTCCTCCTTCAAAAACGACAAATCTTCGTAACGAATCACGAGATTCACAAAGATTTGACGAATTGTTTATAGGCTTGGGATTCGATTTAATGACCTTCTTCGAGCATGCCTACACCACGGATATTTTAGAATACATCAGTTTGGATACATTTTACAATGCTATGAATGCAAAGATCCAGACTCGTTGAATTTCTGCTGCAGGTGGAAACTTTTTTGGATACAAGGCCTCGTGAATGCTTGAGAATTAACGATAGTAAATCCAAAGTTCGTATTCACGAAACAAGCAGGCGTTGCCTAAGTAAAGTTTCCGAATTCATCTACTCCCGAATTTCACCAGATGTTCAGCCTTCTACAACCGAAGACACTGAACTTAAGAATTTCGATAAAGACCTATGCTTATCGACCAAACCAAAAAGCCTAAGCTCTCCGCACCTAAAAGCGGTCGAGCAGAGTTGTGTAACATTGTGGGAAGTGCTCATTCTTATAAATAACTATCCAGCCACCTGATGGCAAACGTTAATCAAGACAACATCAAGATACGATTCACAAGCTGCTGTAGCCAAATTTTAACAAGGAAATTCCAATTCTAGAACCTCCGATGGTATTTTCAAACCAAATCCGACCAACCTGTTTTCCTCCGAATCAACAATCAAAACCGTTTCAATCCAATTCAAAGAAATAAATTCAACCAAATCGAGAACAAAATTTACTCAAAACCGTAAACTTCAACCAAAGACAAGTTTACCAACCTCAAACTATTCAACCACTTAAAAAAAATTTTATCAAGCTCCTCCTCAACAAATTCAAGGTGTTTCAAAGACCGATTTCGAGAATTATGTCAAGGCTAATGATGCTGTGTTACGGAATATGCAAAATCAAGGCCAGGGTTTACAAAACCAGATGACAAATTTAACGGAAATGCTTTCTAAGTTCATAACTTCCAACACCGCTTCGTCTTCGAATTCAGGAACTCTACCAAGTCAAACCGTAACTAACCCTCGTGAGCATGTCAATGCTATCACCACACGAAGTGGTAAGACTTGTGAAGGACCTTCGACTCCTTTTCCTACACCCGTTGTTTCTATTCCTTCAAAGGAACCCGAACAAAACCCGGAGACGTCAATGGACAAAGTGCAAAAACCAAGTTTAGAAAGTACCGCACAAGTCCCACCTCCAGAGGAAGAAGATTCTATTTTCATTGAAATCCCAAAACCAAAAGCTAAGAAAACCGTTAACATTGAAATTCAAGAGCCTAATTCTCCAAAACCAACGTCGTATCAACCTAAACTTCCATATCCCGAGAGGATGAAAGTGAGAGAGAATGATAAACCAAGTGCTCAACATAGCCGGTTTTTGAAGATGTTTAAACAACTCCGTTTAGAGATTGGATTGAAAGATGCTCTCGTCGAAATGCCGAAGTTCAACAAATGGTTAAGCTCGTTGCTAAGGAACAAAGAGAAACTTGAAGAAATCGCCATTACAACCGTGAATGCCGAATGTTCCGCAATCATCATGAACAAAGTTCCCGAGAAGCTCGAAGATCCCGGAAAATTTCTTATTCCGTGTGCTCTACAAGAACTTGATAGGACTAATGCTTTAGCCGATTCTGGAGCTAGCATAAATCTTTTACCTCATTCTATCTACAAGCAACTTGGGCTTGGAGCTTTGACTCCCACTCGAATGACACTCGAGCTTGCTAACCGTTCCATTACGCACCCAATGGGTATAGGCCAGAAGTTGTAGTATAGAGTTGATGGTTTCACTTTTTCTTGCTGAATTGTAGTGTTTTAATTTTGAACCAGACCCTAGAGTGCCTATTATTTTAGGGAGCCTTTCCTTCGCACTGTAAAAAAAAAAATCTCTCCTTGATCAATACTAGGAAAAATAACTTTAAGAGAGGAAGCCTGAATTCGTCTTTTTAAGCGAAAAATCTGAGAAAAAGCAAGAATAAGCAATTTGCTCACGCTATTTCTGTCATTGATTTTTCGAAAGATGATCCATTTAGTGGCAGTACTACTAATCATTCCGATGCTCTTCCTCCTAGTTCTTCTCCGGTGAAGACTAGTGATAATCTTGAGGAGTTCGCCGATGAACTCACTCTTTTTAAAAAAATGTTCATTTTCAAGTTTATTGAAACCCTCTTTTCGAATTTGATGACAACTTCACCTCTAGCCACGTAAATCCTCTCTTTAACAAGATGGTTGAAGATGTCAAAAATGAGAACTCCAACGTTTTAGATTCCGATGAGCCAGTTTTACTTAACACACCTTTGTCCGATAAGGTTGAGTGTTTCGCTCCAGAAGACGATATTGATGAGATCAATGCTTTTCTAGCCATGGAAGTTTCTTCTAATTTTGAGGAAGGTTATTTCGATTCAAAAGGAGACGTAACTTTTCTTGATAATTTGCTTAGTGATGATACCACCCATAATCTCACTCCCGAAGTGATTTCCGATCATGAACCAAACGAATCCATCCATAATACTTTGATTACTTTTTCTCCAAGGAGTGATCCTCTTCACCATGAGTTCGCCGGTGAACTTATTACACTTCCTTTAAGGACCATTCGTGAACAAGAGGAATATCTTAATCATATGACTTGTTTGTTGAATTTACAACTTCCCGTCACAAGAAAATGTTCATAGCGATCAAAGTTCAATTATCAGTCTCTTCCCTAACTCCTATCCCGTGAGGATAGTGAACCCGTTCAAGAAGAGATCGATATTTTCCTCATTCTAGATGATTTAATTCCACCAGGTGTTGAGAATGATGATTTTGAAGATGAAGATAATGAGTTACCTAACCTTGACCATCAAGATGATCCGTCAATTCCTCGTCCTCCACACGAACCCCAACCGGATGGTTGAGAAATGTCTTGAACCCGAAGCGGGTATTTTGATAACCAAAGTGTTTAAGGGTGTTTCTAAACCTCATGATTTTATGGCTGATATTTTACCCCCCCATACCACCCATGTTTAATATTTGACCTTCACATATCTCTTTCTTTTCTTCATTCTCTCTTAGGGAGTGAAGACACCATTTTTGACCCAGAACATCATCACCTTTTCTTCCATTTTCTTATCTAGAGCCGTGCCATTTTCAATAGAAGTTTCTTGTTTCTAGAGTGTTGCCTCACCTAAGGACGAATGAATTCAGGGATCGAGTCGAGCTTGCGACTCGGTGAACAAAAACAAGCCGCTTCGTGGGAGTTCACCCCATGCTTATCCTTTTCTTTCTTCTTTCTATTTTCTAATAAATAATGTGTTGTGATGTGTTGAGGCTAGCTTTTTCTGTTCTTTGTGTTTGTTGTTTGTTGTGATTTTTGTAGGATTGAACCAACAAATTTTTGAAGCTTCTCGTGTTCGGTGTTGTGTCCCGGTTCACTCGAGCTTCCTATCCTTTGTTGGAATTAGTATTGGGGAAATCCGATCTCCTTATTCGATCATTATCTGATTCACATAATCTTTTGCATAAATTAATAAACTGCTTAGATTTGCGTAGAGACCCTCCTTAAACATTGAGGACAATGTTTCGTTTTAGTTTGGGGAGGGAATCTATCGATTTGATGTTACCTGCTTATTGTTTTGTTCTCACGTACCCGTTTTCCCACAAAAATAACAAAAATTTTAAATTTTTAAGTTTTTATTTGTAGAAAAAAAATAAAAAAAATGAAAAAAATATATTAGTAGTTGAAAAAAATAAGTGTCAAGACACGAATGTAGGTTTTCCGTTGGTGAGAATAAAAAGTAATTTTTGACCCGATCGAACAGTTTGAGTTTCTAGCTTTCTCCCTTAAACAATTAATGATGACAGTTGTGCTAGTCTCCATGTAGACTTTAAACATGCTAGACCTTGAAATCATTAGTAAAATGAAACTCGTGCTAATCTCAATTTAATTTAAATATCCGCGAGTGGATTTTATAATAGGCTAAGTAATTTGCTCATTTCTTTATTCGTAGAGGTTTTAAATTGCAAAGTAATAAGAAATGAATAGTGTTTAATACGAATTAGGATGCATAAACAAGGTTTATTTGGAAAACTTAAAGGCTTATAAAAATAACTTGTGGTTTTTCTTCCCCGAAGTTCTTAAAATGATTAATTATACGTGTTCTCTTTAATTTTTACAAATTAGAGTTTTACTCTTAAAAGTCTAATCAACATATTTAGAGAAAAAAGCTTTATCGATGAAGTCAACATCATTTATAAATAAGAATTTTAGTTCAAGTTTATACTTTGGTTTCTAAAACGTAATTTTTCTATTTGCAAAAATAGTGTATAAAAAATTTAGTCAAAAAAAAATGAAAAATGATGAAAAAAAAATAGTAATGAATAAAAGGATGCAAGTTATAAATCCTTAGTGTTAATAATAATATACAAACTCCATCGCAATAAAGTACATGGGCATTTGTCGGTTCGTTCCCGATGTGACATCGAAAGAAAGGATGGAGGATGTATATTTAGGGTCGGTATCACTCAATAAGCCCAAATAAGCTCATCCGAGCTTATTTATGGGCTGACAACAGCTTATATGACTTATTGGAGCTTAATGAAATCTAATGTCACTTGTTAGAACTTAATTGGAGTTAAAATGCGATTTTTACAAGTTAAGGGACTTAATGTTTCAATTTTGATGTTGTGGTTAAATGCCAATTTACTATTTTAGTAAATTAAGGGACTATTTATGACACTTTTGAAGCTTAAGGGGCTGTTGGAACATATAAGGACTTTAAGTGTAACTTGTAAAGTTGGGGCTAAAATGTTACAATTAAATACTTACAGAGGTCTAAAGTGTAAATGCTACATTTTCATAAACTAGAGGGATTGTTTTGTAAATTATAGAAAACCTAAGGGTATTTTATAAACGAGAGTGATTTTTGTAAATACTTAATGAATCGGACGAGTTATATATTTATCATATATTATAACAAGTTAAACCACGACTTAATAAATATGGATATTTATTAATAAACGTTTACACGTATACTAGATCGTGTGAAATCATATACTTTTCCAAGAGCCATCAAACGGATATAACTACATTAAACATGTGCACCACCACAAAGTGTTAACAGTTTATATTAAAAAAACCCTAGCAAATTTATTGTAGTTTTTACATTGAGTCTTTAGATAAATTTTAGACTAAGACTGGCAGTATTTTACTTAGGTATTTGACGCGTGTGTTCATTACTTGGATATCTTTTATCTTTCAGAGGACTATTTACCTTAAGGTGAGTTAATAGCACAATGTTTTTCAATTTCTAAATGATTCTACATATTTGGGGTGGAAATGCTTGTTTTATAAATTGGACGCAAGTGTACATTTTATACAATGATTACGTGTTTGCCTAAGTAGCGATAACCCACTATGCCCTTTATCATGAACTGTCAATTACTGGATTGTAAGCGCGAATGTTATGAGTAGATCTATTTGGGATTGACAATCCCCGTTCGGGTGATTAGCTATCACCGGGAACGAACGTATACCATGTCGGATTTGGGATGTTTCGGGTTAGAACATCATTCACGGGCATTCATTGGCAATTTATTGCATTCATACATGTCGAGCTTCAGTGTCATGAGCTTAGGAAAACGTAATTACTTTTTATGATGTTTGCATCTGTTGCTTAATCATACACTTGGAAATCTTGCGGTCCTACAATTGATTTACATAAACCTATGAATTCACCAACTTTATGTTGACGTTTTAAGCATGTTTTTCAGGTCAATAAGGCACGAGGTGCGATGATACATTGGAAGTCAATAATTAAAGAGTCAACATTTAAGATTTGGGGTCTTATTACATTTTGGGGACAATTGTTATAAACCGGAATCTTTACTTATAGTGTTGAACAATTTAAAGCCATGAGCTTATGTAACAAACAAGTATTTTGTTAATCCAATGTATCTTTTTCAAACGACACGTTTAGTGGTCGTTCTCATATCTTGTGCTATTGATCCATAAAGTAACGCCCTCGGATATTCAACATTCCGCTGCGACCCAGATTTGGGGGTGTTACACAAAATATTATAGTTTGTTACCTAAATTTGAAAACCTTGGCATTACTCACCCAAATATCAAATAGGATTCAGATACACCAAAATGGTCAAAGAGCATTCTTAGATTTTAATAATCAATAGTAATGCTTATAATATGTATAACCTAATTATTACAATCATTATGACCTTTTTAGTAATAAAAAAGCTTGTTATGAAAAGATACTATTGTAATAATCATATAAACCTGACGTTCAACCCAATTGACTTGTTCCCATCTTTAAGAATTGATCTATTAATGATAAGACAAAAAATCAACCCACTGTCTTTTAAAATTGCTAGCAGATACTGTTCATGGTGGCATGTACGTGCTCATAAATATTGAACTATGTCTCGGTTCCTTTGAACTGTTCAAGCATATTCATCTAAAATATTAGGAGTCTCGGGAGCCGCATCACATGCTGCACGCACCAATACATACTGATATAGCTAAGTTCAAATAAAAGTAAGCTCCATAAAATATACAAACCTGTGGATTAAGCTTGTGTACTTTACAGCATCAAGATGTGTCAACAGCATCAGGGATTTGTGTCTGCGGTAGCAACAACAATATGCGTCAGCAGCAACAAGTCGCATCATATGCAGGACGCATAAGCATCATTAATAAGATTTAGTGTTTGATTATACATAAAAATGAGGATGAAAAAGTAAGCAGCCTTAGCGGATCCGTGCCCCCCCTTAATGTAGTGGAAGAATTGTGACAGAGCAAGTCAAATACGCGCCTCTTTATATTGGTGGAATACTTGTTTGTGGCCTCTTTGTTAAGGGTTGGTGAATGCATTAGGAAAGATGGAAAAACGGTAGGTGTTAAACGTTAAACAACGTTGTATTAACCCGTGAATGAGTATGTATAATAATAACAAATGAGGCTCAGATTAATGAGTACTAAAGCGTGATCAAACACCTGGCATGGCTGCAATCACACACTTAATGTGACTGCCTAGCCAAGATACAGGGCTCGGTAAACCACGCATACTAAACAGAAAATTAATCATCATCACCTGCAACATTATATTATATAAACACTGATTCAGCGGCTAGAACGATGTTGTTTCAATACGCCGGGTTCCGGTGTTTCGTTTGGGCTTCCGGATATATTATTCCACCGGCCCAATTAGCTCATTCATTTTAAAGCTATCGTGAACTGATACACAACTTACGTACGGGTAACAACCGTAGTTTATATGTATTCCAAAATCAAAAGCAATCGAACGCGACCTTGGTACTGTGCTAAACATGGCGTTGTCCAAAGATTATAACTTTATATAAAAGGCAGCAAAGTCTAATATAAATGTGATCCTATAATGCACTATTCTGACCGAGTCGACCCGCCGGATACTCAATCGGAACCTGCTGGTTGACCCGGGTCCGGCCCATTTTGTTTTTTTATTCTTTTTTTACCCGACTCGGTTAAAGCATTTGATACAATGCACACGCAATCCCTCTCTTTATCTCTTTGATACGTGTCTTTCTCATTCAGATGTTCGAGTGTCGAACTATAGAAAGAGGTGTCCAACCCGCCATGGTTGCTGTTGGGATTAAAAGACTTCTTGATGATCTTAGAGTTACTGCTGCTCAGTTAACGCTGCTGGTGTATAAGTTACTACTGCTTGTTCAGAGTTATGCTGCTAGTACAAAGTTACAACTGCTGAAAGATTAAGACTGCTGAAAGAGTTTTCTACTGTCAAGGGATGGATAAAGACTGCTCAGAGAAAAGATAAAGATTGCTTATGTGATATGTAAGATATATTTTTGTAAAATATACGTATAAGTTATTTTTTAGAAGATCATGATAACTTAGAAAATATTGTATCTCCCAATAGGATCCCTTGTGTATAAAAGGTGGGTCCTAGGGTATAGAGTTCTATGTACCAAAAACGAGTCATTCATAGAATTGTCATAGCTTCAAGGTTTTGTAACCCTAATATTAGTTAGAGTATTCGTATTAATATATTGAAGCTTTTTTTTGTTAATCTGTGTGTTCATTAGAATTACTATTTCATTGAAGAATTCTTCTTATATTAAAGATTAGATTCCGCATAATCATTAGTATTATCAAACAAAGTTTCCATCATAGTTGTGTAGGATTTATTTTGCATAACTAAACTTTACACAAGCTAAGGAATTCAAGATCCATTGAAGTAGGATCAACAAGTGGTATCAAAGCTTATTGCTTTGAGAAACTTTGCTAAAAAGACATGGATCAAGACTCAGTACATATGGTGGCTGCATCAAAAGTGCCTATGCTCAAACCAAGTGAGTATGAGCTTTGGAGGATTGAGGATGGAATAGTACATCCAGATGGTTGACTATGCTCTTAGGGGTCCATAGAGAATGGCAACACGCACAAAAACACACTTGTGGAAGGTGTTGCGAAAGTAATACCTTCTACAATTGCTAAAGAAATGGCACACAAGGAGGTTAGAGTTGAAGGCAAGAAGCACTTTATTGATGGGCATCCCTAATGAACATCAATTGAAGTTTAACTCCATCAAAGATGCCAAGTCATTGCTGCAGGCTATTGAGAAGAGGTTTGGAAGGAATGCTGCTACTAAAAAGACTCAAAGGAATCTTCTAAAGCAGCAGTATGAAAATTTTACTGCATCTAGCTCAGGGTGTTAGATCAAACTTTTATGGCTCAAAGTTATCAGTCAGGTGGAGCATTCTTGGGGAATATTCACAAGAAGATGTGAATCAGAGTTCTTAAGAAGTCTATCACCAGAAATGGAAACCCACATACCATTGTGTAGAGGAAGCCCTGAGATAGCGACATTTAGGACTCTAGATGATCTTTACAACAACCTAAAGATCTATGAACTAGAGGTCAAAGGGACATCAAGCTCAAGCACAAACACACAAAACGTAGCGTTTGTGTCCTCAAACAGCACCAGCAGTACAAATGGAGCAGTTAATACTTCTTATGGTGTTACAACTGTTAGCACTTAAGCTACTGCTGTTAACTCAACAACAATTAACAACTTGAGTGATGCTATCATCTGTGCTTTCTTTGCAAGTCAACTCAACAACAATTGACAACTTAAGTGGATGTTTGTATCTGGCTTTCTTTGCAAGTCAACCAAATAGACAACAACTTAATAATGAGGACTTGCAATAAATTCATCCTGATAATTTAGAAGAAATGGATTTAAGGTGGTAGATGGCTATGCTTACAATGAGGGAAAGGAGATTCTTGAAGAACACTGGAAGGAAGTTTTCTATGAATGGTACTGAGACTATTGGGTTTGATAAATCCAAGGTGAAGTGTTGACAGATTCGCATTGCCGTCGCTATAAAAGAGGACACTTTGCATGGTGAGTGCAGGGTCTCCAAGGACCAAGAAAACATGAACATGGAATGCACAAGAAGAAGTGTGCATATGGAGACAACTACTTACATACTTTGATTCTGTGATGTGGTCTTTAGTGATATGATTGGAGTGGTCATGCAGATGAAGGTCCAAGCTAAACGTTGCACTTAGGGATTACTTTCTACAAGTTTAACTCTAAGGGCATCTACTGATTCAAACTGATCATCATCTTGTTTGGAAATATGTTAATAATTCTTAAATAACAAAATGAAAAAAAACTGTTAAAAGGACTTTAAGGACATAATAAGTAATGCTATTGCTTATCAACAACATGTTTTTAGAGGTCTGTAGCAGCAAGACTTATAGTTTATATAAGAAATTGGTCTGTTTATGGGAAGATATCAAGGTCTTAAATGTGAGAAGATTTATTTAAAAGAAGTAGCCATTACAAAGCTTAGGATAAAGTTGGAATTGGCTCAAAAACAAAAAGATGAAATTCAGCTAACAATAGAAAATTTTGAGAATTCATCTAAAAACTTAAACAAACTACTAGATTGTCAGATAGTTGATAAGTGCAAAGCAGGTTTGGGGTATAATGTTGTTCCACCTCTCTATACAGGAAACTTTATGCCTCCAAAACATGATTTGTCATTCTCTGGTCTAGAAGAGTTTGTGAATGAGCCTATAGCTAGTGAGCCTACAGTTAAGAAACATGTAGTTGAGACTAGTGAAGCTAAGGATAGTGCAGACAAGCCTAAGGTTGTTAAGAAGAATAACGGTGCTCTAATTATTGAGGATTGGGTGTTTGATAGTGAGGAAGAAGATATGCCTCAAGCTAAGATTCAAAAGAAAATGGCTAACGAAAGAACAGAAAATAATTAAGTCAAGGTTTTGCTAAAATAGAGTTTGTTAAAATCTAAAGAGCCCAAGTAAAACATCTCCTCGGAAAACTGTTAATCAAAGGTAATCAAAATAGAAAGAACACCCATATCCAAGAGAAACCAAAGAAATTGGAGAATAATATGATGTCTCAAAGATTAGGAATTAATTTTGAGATGATTAACAAAGCTTGCTATGTGTGTGGAAGTTTTGATCATCTGCAGTATGATTGTGATAACCATTAGAGACAGTTTAATAATAAAAAGATGGTAAAACCAGTGTGGAACTATACTCAAAGGGTGAATCACCAAAATTTTTCTAGAATGACTCACCCCAGTCCTAAAGGGAACATGGTTCCAAAAGCAATATTAATGAGGTCAGGCCTAGTATCACTTACTACTGCTAGACCAGTTAATACTACTCAACCCAAAACAATAGTGAATAGTGAAAGATCAACGACAAATGTTTTTAATAAAGCACATTCAACTGTTAGAAGGCCCATTGACAACAAAACAGCAACTAAAAACAGTAATTTTAATCAGAGGGTTAATACTATTAGTGGTAAGAATGTTAATACTGCTAGGCCAAAAGCAGTAGTTAATGTTGCTAGGCCAAAAGCAGTACTTAATGCTGTTAAGGGAAACCAGGTTAATGCTCTTAAGGCCTCAGCTTGTTGGGTTTGGAAACCAAAGATGAAAGTAATAAACCATGTTTCTAAACACAACAGTGCATCAACCATTCTAAAAAGGTTTGATTATATTGATGCATAGTATGTGTTTAAATACACATACCGTTTACCTAATAAAACGACCCTAAATGACCTAAAACAGATGAAAAATACAGTGTATATGTGTGTTTTGGTTATTGTGCTGTGCGGGTATCGGATATCGACAAAAAGATAAAAACATGGCCAAAGCCGACAAAACCGAGCACGAGACTGGAAAAGTGCAAGAGATCGAAGCAGAAGGCATATTTATTTTAGTGGACCAACCCGTACCCTTTTTAATGGGCCGGGTCAGCCCATTAAGATCGATTCTATTAGAACTTATAAGCCTAAACCCATTTACAAGTCCAAATCCAAAATCCTTTTACTAAATCCAATCCTGGCCCAAAAATTAAAATAAAAGCCCAATCCTTACCCGGTCAAACAAATAAAACGATTAGTCAAGAGTTACTGTTCATCCATCGTGTTTCCCTCCCTCATATTTACAACAAGTTTACACAGGGTAAACTTTACCATTCACCACACACGCTCTCTTCCTTCTAGAAGCTGACATACCCCTGATACGTCTGACTATTTTATCCACGCTGGCGATCCTAAGCCCTTTCATTGGCTAATAGGACGTGGAAGTGATCCAAGGGTGTTTAATTGATGGATTGAAGATCGAGGGCTAGGATTGAATGGATTGGGGAGCATCTCAAGGTCTAGAAGACTCTTCTCATATCTATAAATAGAGGATAAAGCACACAGTAGAGGGATATCTAGCTTAGGAGTTGGAGTAGTGTAGCTTACAGCCTATTTCTCCAGCTTATTGTCTTTTAATTACTGTAATTTACTTTTCAAAAGCCTTGTAATCATTTTCTTATTAATGAAATTTCAGTTTACTTTTAAATTGAATTTTTACTTTTACAAATTTCGTTTATGAAGTGTTAGATATAAGTTAATAAGCTCAAATAGCTCTCCCTTTCTCTTTAAGCTAGTTCTTATTCAGTTCAGCTTTCTAAAAGCTAAACTGAATAAGCTTTTTACCTTGCATTACCTCAAAGTCAGTTTAAGCTTTTTGGATGATAAGCCAATAATAGATGGGCTTATGGGTTTGGATTCAGCTTATTGACAACAAGCTGAATTCCTAGAGCTTTAGGTTCTTCATTGTAAGCTTATGGATGCAGGTTATTCCATTTTCCTTTTATATACTTTCAAACTGCTTATTGGCTAAACTGCTCATTTCTGCTTATTTGCTTATTCACTGCTTATTTTCTGCTTAATGTTTCTTATTCATGCTTAGTTTGCCTAATTGTAAGCTTATCATGTTTAGTGATTAGCTTAGAAGTAGATTTGAATGAAGAAATAGTCATTTAGATGGTACTACTGTTCTATTATAGTTAATGCTTCTTGTTAGTTTAGCTTATTATAAAGAGCTTAATTTTCTAATGTTTTTGCTTAATTGTCATATACAATCATTGTTCTTTATCTGTTTCCATTAATTAAGATTTTTTAAGTTTTGTTATAGCTTATAAGTTTGATTTAAGAAATTAAAGGGGTGTTTGGCACAAGCAGTCCTAACTTAAGTTAAGACTGCTTGTGCAGCTTTTGGTTTTCAAAACAAACTTCTTAAGCTCTAATTGAGTCTTATAAGTAGGTTTCGTAAGCTCAAAGTTTGTTTAGTCAAGTTTTGAAGTTGGTTTTATCAAATACTCAGGTCTACCAGTTCATAGTGTTTTTCTTTAGCTCATTTGATCAATTTCTTAAATTCTTAACTCACATGTGGTTTTTATGTTCAAAATAGATTGCAATAGCAGCAATCTAAATCTTTTTTTGGTGAACTAAGTTTACTTAGGAGTAGCCTTTTAATCATTTAAGACCAAATCCAGTCAAGTAGTAGCTTGTTGTGTGTTCTTAAATGTCTAATTGTGTAGACCATTTGTGGTCACACCTTGGTTTTTCTTTGAGTTATATTGCTTCTTTTTAGCTTATTGTAGTAGGAATTAAATCTGTTTTAAGATTACAAGTTGTCTAAATTAGTTTTAGAGTCTTAAACTTAAGCTTCAATTCTGCCATTTAAATTTCAAAAAGCCAAAAAAATTAGTGTAGTCTGTCTCTTTTAAACTCTTTTTCCTAGCTTAATCTCTTGTCCATTTTTCTTAATTCTAGCTTTTATGTGTTTTTCAAGTATCAATCTTCATATGTTTTTAGTTTATAGCTCAATATCATTGCTTATTAGTCCTTAAATATTAGTTTAAAGTTAGGTCTTTGTCCTTTATGTCCTGTGTTTGAGACCACTGACTTCATGATTTTAATTGCTTTCCAGCTTATTTATTTGCTTATTTCTTAGTCCTTTTTGCTTATTCAGTCTAAGTTTGAGTCTGTTTTTAGCTTATTTGATTTATAGTTGCTTATTTAGTCTAAAAAGCCAAAAACAGTTTTAGCTTAGTGACATTTAGCTTAATTCCTAAACTGTCATTTTGTTTATGCTTAATCTAGCTTAATAATAAGTTCTGTCAAAAGTCCATTTATTAAAGTTGCTTATTTGTGCTTATACTTTAGCTTTTTGCAAAAAGAAATTAAAAAAAATGTTTTATCAAAAAGATAGGTCACAGGGGTCGAACCTGTGACCTCCCCTTCACACACCCAACACTTTAGCACACATACCCACTACCAACTGCCCTTGGGTCTTTTTCGTTTTATAGCTTGCACCATTTAATACTTATGCTTTAATCCCTAGTTTTGCTTATCAGCTTAATTAAGCTTATTTACCTGCTTATTTCAACTGCTTTTCCAAATCTTTTATTTTTCTTAGATTTTAATTAGTTCAAAGTACTTTTCATAAATTTTTTAGATTTTTATAAATTAGTTTAATATTTTTTATATTATTTTTAGATTAAATCTGTTTTTAATTCATAATAAATAAAATAAAAATGAAAAAAATATAATTCTTTTTTCTAAAATTATTTTTAGTCATTTAGGACCTTTAGAAATTAAATATGAATTTTTAAGGTTAAAATTTGATTATTTAGGTTTTAAGTCTCGATTTTGAAATCCCGTTATCGTTTTAATGCTTAATGTTTTAATTGCCTATATTGCTTAGATTTTTGTGCTTTTATTTTCTTTCCATTTGCGTTATTAGAATTAGAATCCAAAACCAAATCTTTAATGACATTCAAGCTCGATTCCCGACATAACCGTGAATTTCCATTCACCTCTCACCGAGGAGAACGATACCCGTGTTGATTACTTATTATTCTTTCCTAAGAGTAATTTGTAAGATACTTATCTTATGTATACGTATATTATATATTTTTACTATATATATATATATATAATATATATTAAGAGGGTTGTATTTGATGAAAATCAAAATGACGCCGCTGCCGGGGAGAGGTGCAGCGATTTTTACGGGATTGTTCATGTTCTTGCCTTGAAGATCATTTCCCCGTGAAATTTTTTGTTTTATTTTATATAAAAATACAAAAATATTTTCCTATTCTATTTTATTTTCCCTTTTTATTTTAATATTAAAAAAAATAACCGTTTGTTAATTGTCGTTTCGGCTCATCTTTAGTTAACAAACTATAAGAGAGGTATAAGGAGGGTCGATCCTACGAACTTCGACCCGAAAGGAGAAGGTTTTTAAAACGCTTCGCGCTTACCCGCTCCTCCGCTTCTTTGTGCGTTTTCTAAAGAGCTACCGTGCACTTTTGACTTTCGGTTACCAAAAATATTTTTCTTTTTTATTTTAATTATTTCATTTCCTTATGAATAATTTGAAAAATCTATAAATATTCTTCTTTATCTTCTTATTCGTTTAATTCTTATTCTTTATCCTCTTATTGTTTAATTCTAATGTCGTCATTCGAACAACGTAGTTGTTTCAGCTGCGGAAATCCAGTTGATGATCAACCTTGTCGATATTGTACTTGCGAGCGGTGTGGATATTATAATAGAGGGGTACCTTATTTAGGATGTAATTCGGAGCTGAAAATTCATTCACTTATGAACCAACTCCGTATTCTTACAATGATTCTCCAAATTTTTCCGACTACCCTCCACAACCCAGTACGATACGTATTTTTGTGAGTTATGTGGAAACGATGCTCATTATGGTTACGATTGTCCACCTCAAGTTCCGTTTATCTACGATCAGGACCCGTGTTTCAATCAAAACTTTGATAATAATTTTCCACAAACTTCACCAAGATTTCTACAACAATTTCCTTGTGAAAACTACGGGGGTCCTCATGAGAATTTTCAGTGTCAACCGATGAACCAGAATTTCTACGAACCTAATATTTGTTATAATTCTATTTCTTCCAGTTTTGACCAATTCCAACCCCCGCAGTTTCCCGTCATTCATCAACCTCCTCAAGAAACGAACACGGAAATGTTGCAAGCTAGAGAAGATCTAATGGAAGCTATTCAAGCCTTTTTAAAGAAGTATGATCATACCTCCTAGAGAAAAGAGTATGGCTTTATTGCTAGCTGAGGAGAGATTTCTTAAATTAAGCAAGCTTTGGAAGAAGAACTGAATCAACTAGAGAATATACAAGAATTACTTCTTAAACTTATTAATGATTTGCAAATTCTTAATGGAATTCCACTAAAACAAGAAGAACAGGCAGCTAAAGTTAGTTCTCAATATTGTAAGCCTCCTATTTTCTATGATGACGATGATGATTATGATTACGGGGAGAGTACTATTCCTTTGAATGAAATTGTTTCTCAAATACCTCCGTCTATTGCAATCACACCCGTTTTACCGACTTTGGAACCCGAGGACTCTCTCAGTATGGGGGATGAGCATCTTAGCACTAATCCTGAAAAGGAATCAGACGAATTCATAAAGTTTAGTGTTGAGGACCTTTTCCCAATCCTAAGTGAGTCCGAGGATACATTAGGGAGTGATAGTGAGTGCATTTTACATTCGTGTGATGATTTCTCTCCTATTAACGTTTATGAGGAAAAATCCGTGACTTTCTCTAACCCTCTTTTCAATTCAAATGACGATTTTACTTCTAGTGATGACAAGTCACTATCCGATGAGGACGTTCCGGAAGACAATGTTAAAATTTACTCGAACACTCTTTTTGAATTCGACGACGAGTACATCTTTAGTGACGTAAATCCTCTTTTTGATAAGGTGTTAGAGGACATCGAGTGCAAGGATTCTTATGATTCCAACCTTGATGAGTCAACTTTCCCAGTCACACCTCTTTCCGATTCAAATGAGGATGAGTGTTTCATTCCTAGTGACGACGTTGAGCTTTTACTTTACCGTGATTCGTCTACACCAATGATAAGTGTTGTTTCCATTCTCGAGGGGTTCACCGATGAACCGCCTCTCGAAGAGAATGACGATTTATTTGATTTGGAATCTAAAAAGAATGAATGGAAGAATATTTTGTACGACGATTCGATTGATGATTTGATTTTCGACCCGGGAGGAGATATTGATGAAATCGATGCTTTTCTTGATATTGATATTCCGACGAATATTAAGAAAACGGTTATCATGACTCGGAGGGAGACATTATTTATCTTGAGAGTTTGCTTAATAATGACACTATCCCTTATCTCCCTCCCGAGGTACACTTTGTGAGGTTTCAAAATCTGCATGTCAGAAGAGATATCCCTTTACACCTGCTACAATCACAGATATGATGAATAAGAAGCTGCAAGCTGATCATTAGAATGAAATGTGTTATCAGCTTCTTAAGCTCATCACAAAGCAACTCAAGAATCAATGAAGTGTTTGGAAGCATCCTCCTGGTGATTAATGAAGCTTTTAATGAAGAAACTTGATGATTTTGAAGATAAATATCAAGTTTAGGGGAGGATTGTTGGGATTAAAAGACTTCTTGATGATCTTAGAGTTACCTCGCGTAGCATAGGCGTTTGTTACAACTTCAAGCATAAAGATAATGAAAAAATATACTAAGTAGTTATTACTTGCTAGTTCGTAGTTACTACTATGCTAGTGTAAGCAGTGTAACTTAGTACTGCCAGTGTATATTAGTACTGCTAGTTACTACTGCTAGTATATGATAGTACTGCTAGAGTAAAGTTGTAATGGCTGGTGAAGATGAAGAAAATATTCAAAGTAGTTACTACTAGCTTGTACATAGTAATGCTAGGTCTGGTATAAACTTACACTAGCTAGTTTTTAAGTTAATGTTGCTGGTACAAAGTTAAAACTGCTGAAAGGATAAAGATTGCTCAGAAAAGATAAAGATTGCTTAAAGATCAAGATTACTTAGTTGATAAGGATTGTTATTTATAGAATAGATCTTTAGAATATTCTAAGTTTTGTAAATATACTGTAAATCGGACTAGGACCTCACTTGGTGTATAAAAGGAGTCTTAGGGCATAGAGTTCTATGTTAAAAATGATTTCTCATAGAATTGTACATTCAAGCTTCAAGGTTATGTAACCCAAATCTAGTTAGAGTATTCGTATTAATATATTAAAGCTTTTGTTTGGTTAATACACACGTGTTCATTAGAATTACATTGTTTCATTAAGAATTCTTTTTGATATTAAAGATTAGATTCGCAAAAATCTTTAGATTAACAAACCAAGAACTATCAATAGTTGTGTATGATTTATCTTGCATAACGAACCTTACACAAGCATAAGGAATTAAAGACCACTGAGTGGTATCAACAACTTTCCGTAGTTGTGATAAGAAAATTTTCTATAGAAGATCATGTAAACTAGTTTTAATTAGTACATAATATATTTGTATAGATTTGGGTAAATCACAAAATGATAAATATAGTCCCAGCTCCACCCACGGATCCACAAAAGCACTGGACGGATCCAGGTAGATAGGGAATCTGTGGGTCACACGTTGTTCCCATGTGAACAGCTATTGAAATTCAAATGTTGCCTATAAAGTATATCCAACCTCATCTTTTATTTCAAAAAAATTCTGACAATTATTTTTCGTCATACATCTTTTATCTTTTTCATATAATTATTTTGATCATATACTTATTACATAATCCATTATAATTATCAACTAACTCATTACTCTAAAGTGAAAAACACTCCAGAAGAACGTTCAAGCCATTAAGTGTTAAAAGTTTAGTTGTGTCATCACTTGGATAATCATATCATCTTGATATACTTGTGTTGTGGAGTGTTGGTGTATCATAATATGTATGATATATTAAATTTAAGTCCTCAAAATAATATAAGTGTTAGATAGTTCTATCTCGAAGTAGAACTCGTATTTAGCTTAGTACAAGAAAAATGTAAGTGAACGTGTACGTTTTCTCTATTTCTCCGCCTTAAATGGAGCCTGATGACCATAGTGAAGATAACTCCAAAGTTGGTAGTGGGAGTAAGTAGCGGCGAAGGGGAGTTCGTAGCCTAACCACTATAAATCATTTGTCATTAGGTTTGATCTTTCTTATCTTTCTTGCTTATATTACGTAGATTGTTTATTTACTATTGCATCGATATCATATACACTTATTATATCTCTTGAATTCACATAGAATCAACAGATCTAAGTTTTAATTGTAAAACGTAAAAAACTATTCAACCCCTCTTCCTATTTTCCAACAAATGGTATCAAAGCCACGGTCACCCAAATCTTAACGTATATTGTACATTATAAGCTTGAATCAGATTAGATACGTATAACGATCTAAAGGGCAACTATGCAAAGACCACCACCTCTTTTGAAAGTGATCATTTATTTATTGGAAAAATATATTTGAAACTTATTTGAAAGAAAAAAATTGAGATCTTTGGCATATTATCTTGAATGGTGATTTTCCACCGGTTGCCAAAAATGAAGTAACCAAGTTTTAGAGGTTGTTCCCTTTGAAGAACAATCCGACGATCTTAAAAAGAAACTTGCAAAAATGGTTCTTTATAATGCTTTACCTAAAAAGTAATACGAACGAAATTTTAGGTGTAAAACGCTAAAGAATTTGGCAATCGTTGTTAATCAAACAGAATCAAGGTAATATCAAAGTAAAGGATAATAAAATTGAATCTTCTTAGTTTCAAACAATATGAACAATTTTACTATCCTTGAAGAAAAATCTATTGATTCGTTTTGCTATATTAACACTAATAATACTATCTTAAAGCTCTTGATGAAAGGTTTCTTCTACAAGAACTATGTATAGGAAGTTTCTTAGGGCTCACAATCCTAAATTGAGAGCAAAAGGTCATTGGCGAAAAAGAATCAAAGGATTTGTTATCACTAGCTTCTAGACGATATTAATCGGCAAAATCTAAAGTACATGAAGTTTCCATGGAAAAAGATTTCTGAATTTATAAAGGCAAAATTGAACGAATTAATCCATTACTTTGAAAGCTAAGAAAAGTCAGTGATAGATAAACATTGACCCCGAAAGCGATGACTGAAGAATACGCTATGGCCTGTAAGGAACTTAAAAAGTTCTTTAAAAAGAAGGATAAATTTTTATTGCAACCAGAGTAGAAAAGAAGTATCAATCTCCGACAAAGAGTTGAGAAGAAAGGAAAGAGTGACCATAAATCTTTTAGATGCGGTGATCCAAATCATCTCATTAGCGATTGTCCAAAACCATCTCAACAAATATCAAAAGGCTTTCATTGGAGGTTCTTGGAGCGATAGCGAGAATGACGCCGAAGACAAAACCAACGATGAAACTTGTCTCATGGCACAATCGTCAAATGAGGTAACTCTTAACTCTTCTTGCTATAGTGATAATGCATCTTCTCTTGATAATTATAATATGCAAATCGAATACGATAGCTTATGTGAAATTAGCTTAAAAATCATTAACAAGAATAAAATTTTAAAAACTAAAAGAAATCTTTTAGAAAAAGAAATTTTAGAATTAAACGAGAAAGTTAAGAAACTTGAGAGAAGTAATGAAATTGAAATTGCGTGTAAGTCATGTAAAGAACTTAAATCGAAAAACGCCAAACTTAGAGATACTCAAGTTAAATTTGTTAAATTTGATAAAAGTGCTAATTCACTAAGAGAAATGTTAAACAATCAAAATACACCAAGTTGCAAAAAGGTCTAGGGATTGATTGCGATAAAGCGCAAAACAAGATTACTTCTTCATAAACTTTCAAGTTTCCAATTAGTTCGTCAAGAGATAAGGTTGTTAGATTCTTTGATTCTTCAATCCCCGTGACTTTCGCGCACCATTTTGGATGCAGTGCCCTAAGAAATTTCCTAACACAATTCTTGCTAGAAAAACTTTCATCAAGTGCTTTTAGACTAGGAGATCTATTTTGTTAGCTTTGACTTGATTATTACCTTGATGAGTGATTAATAAAGTATCCCAAATTTCTTTTGCGGTTTGACACATAAAAATTCTTTCGTATTCTTTACGTGGCAAAGCATTATAAATTACCATTTTAACTTCATTATTTTTTGCAAGTTTCTTTTTAAGATCATCATCTTGTTTATGAAAAGATACAATTTCATCCTTTTTAGTTTCGGGATTAAATTGAATAGGAGGAAAATCACCATCGGTAATAACATGCCAAAGATCTAGATCTTTTGACTTCACATAAGTTTCGAATCTATTTTTCCAATAAATAAATCCATCACTTTCAAAAAGTGGTGGTCTTTGCATAGATTGCCCTTCTAAATATTTTTCTGATTCCATAGATCGATTCAAGTTTTAAAATACAATTTATTTTAAAAATCTTGTTTAACGTGGCTCTGGTACCAATTGTGGAAAACTAGAAGGGGGGTTGAATAGTTTACCGCTTTTTAATTTAATATTTAAAATTTGTTTATAAAAACTTAGATTCGACTTTTTGTGAATTCAATACTTGCACAATATGAACAATGTAAATATGTAGAAGTAAATAAAAGATAAGAGTTGGAAAGATCAAACCGCAACACAAGGATTTATAGTGGTTCGGTTACGAAGCTCTTCTTCGGCCTACTCCACTCCCCGAGCACCAAACTCGAGAGTTTTCTTCACTATGTCAACAAGCTCCCTTATGGCGGAGAAAACCGTACACAACGTTGCTTATATCAATTTCCGACACTAAGCTAGATGTCGAGTTCTAATCTTAGCTAGAACCAATCTATCACAACACAACTTCACGACTAGTTCACGACTTCACAACTTCACAACTACTTCACAACTTCACTACACAACTTATCTTCACACCTTGATCACGACTACACAACTTCTTCAATCTTCACAACTTCACACCTTCACAACTTCTTCTCACCACACTACTTATATCACAACTATCTAACACTACTAAAAAGGATCACCAAGATCCAACTATACTTACAACAATCACCAAATCCTAACAACTACACAACTTTACAAGATTTACAAAAGATTTACAAGGTATGATATGGATGCAACAAGATTGCAATATGGATTTTGGGGTGTAATACTTCTTCACTAGATGATGGAAGTATTCTTCTCTTGCACTTGAGGAATTGAGCTTGGATCACTTGGAAACAAAGCTAAATGATTAAATGATCAAAGGATTTTAGAGAGGATATGTGGGCTGTTTTAAGCAGAAAGAATGAGTGCAAAAGGTGAGAAAAATGTTGAGGAATAGTCCAGTATTTATAGGACAAGAAGGAGGAGCGGAGTCTATGGCCGGCCCCCTTAAATAGGGTGCCGGCCCCCTTAAAATTAAGGGGGCCGCCCATGTAATTAAGGGGGCCGCCCCTTATTCAGACGCTCCTTTTTTGTCCTATTCAGGGGAGGTGTTTACTGGACCATTTCTAGCCGTTTTAGGTCCGAAAATTTGAAATTCAAAATGTTTATTTTGAATAAAACATTTCTTTTAAATGTAAAAAATGTTTTGTGATGTTTATAAAAAGTTTACAACATTTTATAAAAGTTTCCTTTGATCATAAAATGCATCAAGCATTTGTTTATTCATACCTTGGAGTGATATAAGTTTGAAATGAATATTAACCACTAATTACTTGTTTATGTTTTAATTTTTCATTGAATGTTTTTATATTTTGTGATTATCAAAATGTAAGGATGTGAAAAATATTAATAATGTTTTTAGGCATTATTTCTATCAACAATCTCCCCCTTTTTGATGATTACAAAACTTAAACTCATTAAATGTAAAATTATTTTTAAACAAGTATTTAGTGAGTTTTATATCCATTTCTCCCCTTTTTTTCACAAATTTGAAGCTAAGAGTTAAAAAGTTAGAGAAGACAGCAGGGTTGAGAACTCACAAATTCAAGAGATTATACAAGGTTGGTGTTACAAGAAGAGTAGAATCCTCAGATGATGAAAGTTTAGGTGCTCAGGAGGATGCATCCAAACAGGGGAGGAGTAGAATTGAAGTCATTGACAGAGATGCTGAAGTTACTCTGTAGCGAACTCAGAGGAGGGAATTGATGAGAATAATGCGATAATATGATGTTTTGATACTGGTGTTTTTGATGGAGATAGATAGTGTAAGAGACTGAAGAGCCTTATGATAATGCTGCTATCAGACTACAAAGGTCAATTTCCGATTTTAGATAATTGATGAATTGATTTAGCTCAAGAAATTACACTAGCTCAAGCACTTGCTGCAATGAAGAGTGTAAAACCTAAGGAAAAAGATGTGGTTCAAGAATCAAGTGAAAAATGTTAGTACTGCCACTACAATAGTATTGCTACTACAACAATTATTCTACAACACCTGTATAACTACACCAACCACATAGCAGAGCTAATGGAATGTGCTTCAGGGAACCCGTTGAATCCACTGTAACAACAACAGTTCCTTCTCAGAAGTCCAAAGACAAAGGCAAGGCAATAATGATTGAGCTTGAAAAGCCATTAAAGAAGAAAGATCAAATAGAACTTGATGAAGAGCTTGCAAGAGAGATTGAAGCTAAAAGCAAGCAAAATTGGAAAGAATTCAAATAGAGAGAGCTGCACAAGAAGAAGTTAGCAGAGCAATTATTTATGAATAATGGGACAATGAGCAAGCCATGATGGAGGCAGATTATGAGTTAGTTTGCAATTACACGAGAATGAAAAGAGAAGCCATGTCCCATTGAGAAAAATCAAGAAGGCTGGCCGAACTTATTAGAGAAAAAAAGAAGTTCTTTGCAGCATAAAGAGCAAAAGCTATAAGGAATCAACCTCCTACTAAAACTCAAAGAAGAAATCAGATGATACAGTATCTAAAGAACATGGCAGGATATGCACAGTTAAAGGAAAAAGACATTGGAAGAAGTATCAGAAGCTTTTTGAAAATCATATGAAGTGGATAAATTGCTTTGTTCCCATGGAAGAAGTTCTTCCTTCAGAAAAGGTATAAAATGAAGAAACTGGTGAAAAGAAAGCTAAAGGCAGCAGTTAGAAAGACATCATTGGTAAGGAAAAGAGCAAAGGATAAGCAAAACAAAGGAATCATCCAAAAGGCAAAGATGGAGGATGGATAAAGAAGGAGAATAAGCTAAGGAAAACTTTGATCTTGCTAAAAGAGAAATAACAATCAATGTTATACCTCTAGCTACCAAAGTACCAGTTGTAGGTTTTCAGATTCACACAAGAGGTAAGCCAGGGTATTATGAAATATTTAGAGCTGATGGAAGTTCAAAGCTATACCATGTGTTCAGCCAACTACTTAGTAACTTTGACAGAGAAGACTTAGTAAATTTATGGAAGTTAGTTAAAGCTAATCATGTGGATAACAGGCCAGAGGAAGATTTTGAAAGGGTGTTATGGGGTGTATTTGAAGTTAATGATTGAACATGATGTAGAAGTATATTTATAGAGTATCTACTACAAGAGGATACAAAAGGTGACAGTTTGGAAGTTATATCATTCTTGTGGAGTGCACTTTGTAAGGTTTAAACATTTACACGTCTTTATGTTGGTTAAAAAGAGATACCCCCTTACACCAATAACAATCACAAACATGTTGAACAAGAAGCTTCAAGCATATCGGTGGAATGAGATGGTTTATCAAGTACTCAAGCTCATGGTAAAGTAGCAAAAAGGTAAATGAAGTATTTGATAGCATCCTCCTGGTGATGGTAAAGACTTTGAATGAAACTTGAAGATTCAGAAGATGAACATCAAGTTTAGGGGAGGATTGTTGGGATTAAAAGGCTTCTTGAAGTTACTACTGCTCAGGTGAATGTTACTGCTATTAAGCAAATACTCTAAGTAGTTAAGACTGTTAGTGGAAAGTTAATACTGTCAGTACAATGTTAGTACTGTTAGTGATCTTATTGAAATATATGCTAAGTAGTTAGTGCTGCTAGTAGTAAAGTTAAGACTGCTAGTACACAGTTACTACTGTTAGTATATATTAGTACTGCTAGTACTAAAACGTACTACTGCTTATGTTTATATACTTGCTGAAAAAATTTAATGGTGTTAGATTACAGCTGCTAGAAGAGTTATTACTGTCAGAAGGATAAAGACAAGTAAAGAGATAAGGATTGTTTAGAGAACAAGAATACTTACGAAGATAAGTATTAGTTATTTGTGAAGAAGATATGTATAATGTTTTTGTTAAAAAGATTATGTTTGCTTTTAGAAAATATCATGATATCTTAGGAAAGTATTGTAAGCCTTGTAGGACTCTGTGGTGTATAAAAGGAGGTCCTAAGGTATAGAATTAGAATATATACAAAAACAAGTCATTGTCATAGCTTCAAGGTTGTAAACCCTAACACTATCAAAGAGTGTTATCTTATTAATATATTGAGCTTTATTGTTTTGGTTGTAATTTCTTTTGTCATACATCCATTACTATTAATTCATCTTAGGAAAAAAATAAACTCGATCCGCATAGTTAATACATACACTCAATTTCAGTCTAGTAGCCTTTTTTGGATTTACACCAGGATAACTAACCTACCTCAGGCTAAGAGTTTAAGATCTGTTCATTGGGATCAATAGTAAGCAAACAAAAGCAGGAATTGATGCCTTTCTCAAGATTCACTAAGCTCATCATCAAATATATCCTCTCTAAGCATGACCAGATCTCCAAAAGACCCCTTTCTTTCCATCATGTCATTAAGCTTAATTCAACTCTTGGAAATCTCAAGTTTGTAAACAAGGGATCTAAAGAGACAATCTTTGGAATGGCTATTCCAGTTGTGATGCTAAATGATAACATAAAGGCTTCTGCTAAGTATTCAGAGTATTTGGCTAAGTCTAAACGAGTTACACTAGTCAAAACTGGAGGTAAAGGATTACTTACCAAGCAAGGGGTTGAAATTGCTGTAGAAAGAGTAAGTATTCTAAGAAGGAGAAGATCAAAGACAGTAACTGATTGCTTAGTTTTATACACGTAAAATATATAATAAAAATACTACTTAGGTAAATACAAACTATTTACCTTTAACCAAGGTAAAAAAGTTAAGACATACAAAAATAATATAGATAAAAATAAAATTTACGTATGTTAAAACCGGGTAAGTATGATCACCCGGTCCGATATCCCAATACTAGTTGAGAATTGAAACTAACGTTTAGGTTCGGATACCGAATTGAATTGAGCAAAGATAATCGTTTGAAAAATAAAATTAAAATATGAACAATTAAACAACTACGAAAAAGTAATTTATTAAGCAAAATGATACTAAAACTTAACCCTTATGAGATAATAACTAAAATATCACTAAATAAAGAAAAATCTGCAAGAAAAATTATTCAAATAAAAGCCCTAATATTTTAACTTTTTATAAAAGTTTAATAAACTAAATAAAAATTAAAACCTTAATTACTTAATTAAAACTTAACTAATGGACTAATGGTGCAAAGATCTAAGAGACTAACGGGGAAACTTAACAACTAACGGAGGGCCAACTTAGTAAACACTACATGTTCAAAGTTAACACTATCTACCCGGAGCATCTACCCGATCACAAACTAAGTCCAATAAGCAATCGAAATTTGAAAAGAGCTTAAAATTAAAAACTCAAAGAAACAAAGTTGTAAAGGAAGCTAAGGGGAACAAGATTAATAAAAGCTACTAGGGCTGAAAATCTCAAATAAGCTCAGGAAGAGCTTATTTCTAAACTGACCTCAGAAAGGAAGGCTTAACCTTTGATTTTAGAAAATAAGCTATAAAAAACTAAAAATAAGCTCAAAATGAAAAAGGAAAAGTGATCTAGAAAGCTTATGATGTGCTTATCTAAAAATGCAAAGAAATATCTCTATAAGACTATTTAAACTACTGACTTAAGCAGAAACAAGCAAACTCAGGAAATAAAGCAGGAACTCAAAATCCAAATAAGCTAGAAAACTTAATAAGCTAAACTAGACTCTAAAACTTTAAGAACTCATTAAACTACTTATAATCTATCTATTTAAGCTATAAAATCTAGATCCATAAGCTAAATTAACAAATTAAAACCTTAAAATTTCTAAGTACTATTTTTGGCTTTTTGACTTTTTGACAGCAAAAATAAGCTAAGAAAATAAGCTAGAAAATGTAATTTAAGACTTGAACTATATTAAGCTATATTAAAACTTAACTCCTACTGAATTTGGCAAACTAAACCTTAAAATTATCTA
Source organism: Tanacetum coccineum (assembly GCA_026074375.1). NCBI lineage: Eukaryota > Viridiplantae > Streptophyta > Magnoliopsida > Asterales > Asteraceae > Tanacetum > Tanacetum coccineum. The sequence continues at coordinate 28,591 of BQNB010001505.1, forward strand.
TCCAAATTAAGCTAAGAACACAGCAGTACTAACTGAGGTTAGTACTGCTAGTGTAAAAGTTCAGCAGTTCTTTCAAGTGAAAGCACTGCTGATGCAATTTTTGATTTTTTGATAACAGAATAAGCAATGAAATAAGCTAGAAGATGAAAGCTAAAATTAAATTTATAATAAGCTATAACTAATACTTAATCCTACTGATTTTGGCAAGCTAAAATCTAAGCTAACAGTACTAACTTGTGAAGGCAGTACTAACTTTTTAGTTAGTACTGGTAGTGTAAAGGTTCAGCAGTACTAACTTATGTTAGTACTGCTAGTGCAATTCAAGAGTGCACTAAACCAAACACTCCTTTTAGAATATGACAGATTTTAAGAAAAGCTTTTAAGTTGAAATTTAATGAACAAGTATTAACTACCAGACAATTAACAGATTAAAACTACTTTAATAAGCATGATTTAACAACTAAATAAGCAATAATCTAAGATCTTATACTATTTTACTATATTTTTGGATTTTAGAGGTTTTTAAGACAAATATACGATAATCTATGATTTAAACTTAAGAAAATTGAAAACAGATAAACAACTATGATTATTAAGCTAAATTATACTAAAATAAGCACTAATAAGCAAAGAGAATAAGCAAATAAGCAATATTAAGCATATAAACTATAACTAAGCAATTTAAACTGAAATTAGAGAAGAATGAAAAGAGAAACTTACTTGATCCTTTAGCTAAACAAAAGGAACCAATTAAGGCAGCTACAAGCTCCCTAGCTTATTAATAAGCTAGGGTAAAAGTCCTTGGGATCTCTTCCAAGTTAAGATCCCCTTCCAAAAGCTCTAATCCAATAAGATCCATGTAAGATTAAACTGATTTAAGGTTTAGATAAGATTAATACTGAATTCAATAAGCTCTATTTCAGCTTATAGACTGAAAGAGCTTTAAATGAGCTTATTAGCTTATTGAGACAACTTAGCTTATTAAGAGAGCTTATGACTTTAAATGAGAGCTTAGAAAATGAGATTTAAAACACTAAAGACTGAATTTCATTAATTAAAGAAACTGATTACATTACTTGAAAAAGGAAAATTACATTTAAGAAAAATATGAATTTAAGCTAGACTAAAAATTACTAAAAAACTAGATATGAAAAAGATCCTCCGTGTGTGTGAAAAGTGAGGCCTATTTATAGGTGCTGAAAGAAGCTTCTAGGATCTCTAGCCCTGCTCTCCAATCTTTCAATCTTGGCCAATCATTTCTTCAATCATTCAAGCATCAATTGTGGCCGTTTGATCAAACTGTGGACACCTGAAGATTGCCAGCGTGTCATTCCATTGATGTGACGTTTGTGCTTCTTTTGTGAGTGTTTTAGCACAAAAACCCACATAAATTTGTGCTTTCACCATTGTTGACGTGGCTCTTCTTGAGGGGAGGTTAAGTAATCCTTTGATAAAGACTGATTTGTCCCTTCATTTGTGTTAAAGAGCTCATGAATTGACCTAAGCACCCTTTAATTTGGAAAACCCCTTTGATTTACCCTGGATGGTGAAATGGGGAAGAAAGGTGAATAGTAACACCTTTGGCGCCCTTATTTCGACAGTTAAAACTGTTGGAGTTTGGGAAGTTTGCACAAGTGGTCCTTCTCTTTCTTTCCTCTCTTTCTAGTTATAAATAACTTTCGAAAATAGCAAAACTAGCCCTTGTGGATGTTATAAAAGGAAGATGGGCTTTGTTGACTTTTATTGACCATAGATTGACTGGATTTGACTGAGGCTTGACTTTCCTGGCTTTGCTTCCGGCTTTTGTACTCTTCTGATTCTCGTGTCCGTGCTTGCCCGTTTTTGACTGTTTTCTTGTGATTTTTGACTTATCCGTACCTGCACACACAAAACACAAATACAAGCATATTTTTGCCATTTTTGGTCTGTTTTGGGTTTAATTGGGTTATTTTAGGTATAAACGGATATGTGTATTTTACACTTATCAAAATTCCCCAAACTAAACGATTGTGTGTCCTCACGCAATATCACATGCCTTATAACCAAATACCTCGAAAATTCCCCAAACTAAACCTTTGAAAAGTAGCAAAGATTTTTGTTGAGAGAGGTTACTAGCAGTATTAACACATATCAGCATCATTGACATAAACTTTCAAATGTTGCCCTTGCTGATTACGCCATCAATATTATAACCATGCAGCCAATCCCATGTTCACTTTTTGCAAATCCAATCAGATAGGTACACAACAACCTGCTGTGACTTTCAAACACACAAACCATATGTATACTACTCTTTAACCTGATGTGATAAAAATAATAAACCCTCTTCTTAACCCCTTGAGTTTCTTGAACCTTCTGTTTAGAGTTTGTGAAAAACCCTAGTTTTCTAGAATATCTCAAAACATACAGCAGCAAAAATATGAACGACACCAACTATCTTTTCCATCTAACACTTTTATTTGCTTTTCCTACAAAAAGTTAGTCCACAAAGCACAAAAATACAAACCACAGTAATACACAATCACACTCTCTTTATGAATATCCCTGCAATAAGAAAGTTAGCCTTATAGCAGTTAATACTGCTAGGTTTATTCATAGTAGTTAATACTGCTGGATTTATTTGGGTTTCTACTGCTAGCAACATTTGGAAGTTAATACTGCCAGTTCATGTTAGTGATGCTATCACTAAGGGTTAATGCTGCCAGTTTATACTTAGTGCTGCTAGTATGATTAATACTGCTAGTATATTTTTAATGCTGCCAGTATTAAGTTTCTGCTGCTGGGGTGAATTTTAGCAGTTACTACTATTGGCCTTAAACCAAGGTTTGTGCTGCTCTTTATATAGAGGGTATTAATATTGCTAGCTTTGATCAAAATGTTAGTATTTAAATAAGTTTGTACTGCTAGCATTGTGTGATATCGAATAAAACACACAGTTTGGTTCTTGGATAGTTTATTCTTAGCCTGATCTATGGATAGTGGTTTTGAGAATTGGCAAGCTACAAGGGATAGGAGAATTTTCAGGTGTTGGTTTCATTTCAACACAACAAATGGTAATCAATTCACCATATCTAACCGACACTAAGAATTGGCTATTCCAGTGCAAACGGCATATGGTAAAGAATTCTTAAATCCGTTAATAGCTGATAGTTTGCTAAAAACTATATGGTTCTCTACTCACCATGCTTCACAGTTAAGAGTTGGCTAGTCCAAAGGAAATGACTCTTGGTAAAGACATCTCAAATCCGTTGATAGTTGATAGTTTACTCAAAACTATATGGTTATCAATGCACCATGTTATTGCAATAAAGCATGGGCTATTCCAGAGGAAACGGCTACTGGTAAAGAAATATCAAATCCGTTTATGGCTGGTAGTTTGCCAAAAACTACAAAGCCAATTTAGTTGGTGTTGTTGTGTTGCTGTGTTGCTGAGATGCTGAGATGGTGACCAAAGACTGGAAGCTAAAGAATTT
>BQNB010001505.1:32854-138567 GCA_026074375.1 Tanacetum coccineum
TTTGGGTTGACTTGGTATCTTGCACAGGCACACACTGCAAACATAATATCAGGTCTTGAAGAAGTAATGTACATCAATGAACCAATCATTAATCTATATAAATAAACATCCACTTCGTCACATCTTCATCCTTGAGCAAAGGCTTTTGAGTTTCCATAGGTGTGCTTGCTGTCTTGACATTAGTAAAATCAAATTTCTTCAAAATCTCAGTCACACACTTATCTTGACTGATAAAAATCCAATCCTCCTTATGCTTTACTTGCAGTCCTAAGAAGAATGTGAGTTCACCCACAGAACTCATCTGAAACTTCTTATGCATCATCTTCTCAAACTCAGTGCATAATGACTTCTTTGTAGAGCCAAAAATGATATCATCTACATACACTTGAACTAACAAAATATCACCTTTGTCCCATCTGATAAATAAAGTCTTATCTATCTTTCCTCTCTAAAACCCATTGTCTAACAAATAAGTTGACAAGGTTACATACCAAGCTCTAGGAGCTTGATGTAGTCCATACAGTGCTTTTTTAACCTTATATACTTTATCAGGGAAGTCTGGATCTTCAAATCCTGGTGTTGACAAATATAGACTTTCTCTTCAATCTTACCATAAAGAAAAGCACTCTTGACATCCATCTGGTACACCACAAAGTCTTTAAATGAGGTATAGGCTAAAAATAGCCTAATTGCTTCAATTCTTGCAACAGGGCAAAGACTTCATCATAGTCAATCCTTTCTTCTTGTGTGTACCCTTGAGCAACAAATCTTACTTTATTTTTAATCACAATTCCCCTTTCATCCTTCTTATTCTGAAAAACCTATTTAGTCCCAATAGCCCTTTTTTCATTTGGTAAATCCACTAAAGTCCAAACTTCTTGTAACTTGAATTGTAGAAGCTCTTGCCTCTATCCAACTTGGATCCTTTAAATTATGAATTACCTTTTTGGGTTCTTCTTGTGATAAAAAGCAAGCAAACAAGCAATTTTGAAAGTCTTTATGGTTTGTTCTTTGTTGAACTGAACTAAACAAACCATGTTCTTCCAAATTATTTGTCATTCATCTTGTTGAGGTGCTTTGAATTCAGTCTCCAATAATTTGTTCAACCGGATGATCTTTATGTACTCTTGTAGTTGGAATAGGACTAACAAGCATAAATGCATCTAAATTGTTCATGTCAGCCTCTGCACCAACATCTTCATTATCATCTGAATAGACAATATCTTCTAATTCAGGCATATCTTGATCATCTGGAAGTTCAATGCTTGATTTTCCACCAACATCATTAACTTCATTTGTGCTAGCAGCATTAACATTGTTAGTGTTGTTAACATTATCATCCTTCTCTTGATCATTACTTTTATCCTCTTTACTTGAATCATCACCTTCTTTTCTTGGTTCCTTAGTAATCTTCTTTTCATCATCTCTTGAAGGTTTGAATCCATCATCAGGAGAACTCTTTGGACTTTAAGAGAATGGTGGATTATCAGTCCACATTGGTACAGAGATGTAAAGCTTTATCTAGTACTTGCTCCAATCTAGCATTACCGTGCACATCACATCTTTTGGTACCTGCATTACCATAAAGAACTGATTTCCCAGCAATAACTGGCTTATAATTCATTGACTTTGTTAGTGCATCAATATCAAAAAGCTAATTTGGTCCACTTTCTGTAATATTAGGTGTATTCTCACTAAACTGGACATGCAGGTTCTCTTTAATTATCCTAGTTCTACTGTTGAATACTCTAAATGCTTTACTATTGATTGAGTACCCAATAAAAAATCCTTCATCAGCCTTACCATCAAACTTGCCTATGTGATCTATGGTATTGAGAATTATAACATGACACCCAAATGGTCTCATAAAGCTTAAAGCTGGTTTTCTACCAAGAAAAAGTTCATAAGGGTTCTTGTTATGAGGCTTATTGCGCAGCGCGAGCGCGCGACTTTTTGCACATAGCAAGCAGTATTAACTGCTTCAGCCCAAAAAGTAGTAGGTAGTTTAAAATCAACTAACATTGTTTTAGCAGCCTCAATTAGTGTTCTATTTTTCCTCTCAGCTACTCCATTTAGTTGAGGAGTTCTAGCTATACTAAATTCTCTCTTAATACCTTTTTTCTTACAAAACTGATTCATCTCCTTATTTTTGAATTCAATTCCATTGTCACATCAATTAAACCTTAACCCTCTTGACTATTAGATTTCCTACTCCTAGTTATAAAGGACTTAGAATGCCACTAGTCTCATCCTTAGTAGCTAGAAAGAAAACCCAACTAAACCTACTATAATCATCTGTGACAACTAGGCAATACATCTTTTTCATTAAGCTTCAAACAAATCCATGTGAAACATATGTAAAGGTTGGCTGATTGAGCTTACTATTTTGGACTTATAAGAAGCTCTATGTTGCTTTCCTTTTTGACAAGCAACACAGGTTTCATCATTTTCAAAAAGTTTTAAAGGTAAACCTCTTACAAGATTTCCCTTATCCAGTTTATTCATAGTTTTGAAATTTATGTGTCCAAGCCTTATATGCCAAAGTTTAAGATTCCAGTCAATGGTGGCTTTTTGCAAAGAGAAAAGTTAGACCTCCATTAGGAACAATATTCTTTAAGTCAACACTATACATGTTGTTCTTTCTAGGAACTTTAAGTAAAACATGACTTTCATCAGTTAACTTAAAGTTTAGAGATAGAACAATACATTCAGTGTCATTAAAGAGAACACTATTCTTTTTGTCACACATTTGTGAGACACTAAAAGGTTAAATTGTAATTCTCTTACAAAATACAAATTCTTAAAATCTAAATTACTAGTTTTAATTGTACATTTGCCTGTAATTTTCCCTCCTTTGGGGTTACCTCCAAAGGCAACATATTCTCCATCAATTTCTTCAAAGTCAGTAATAGGACATGTTCCCTGTCATGTGCCTTGAGCATCCACTGTCAATCACTCCTTTATCCTCTAAATCTTGTTGTGGATTGCCCTGTACATAAGGTAAGAAAATTAGTCTTTTTTGGGGACCCAAGCCATTACTGACTTGGATCTGCCTTGTGCATCAACATAATCAAATCTTTTAAATTTCATTGATGCATTGTTGTGTTTGGAAACATGGTCTATTACTTTAGTCTTTGGTTACCAAACCCAACAAGCTGAGGCCTTAACAGCATTAACCTGGTTTCCCTTAACAACATTAAGTACTGCTTTTGGCCTAGCAGTATTAACATTCTTACCACTAACAATATTAACCCTCTGATTAAAATTACAGTTTTTAGTTGTTGTTTTGTTGTTAATGGGCCATTCGAACAGTTTGAATTGCTTTATTAAGAGCAGTTATCATGGGTCTTTTCCACTATTCACTGTGTATTTAAGTGTGGTTGAGGAGTCTATAACTGGTCTAGCAGTAGTAAGTGATACTAGGCTAGACCTCATTAATATTGCTTTTGGAACCATGTTTCTTTTAGGACTGGGGTGAGTCATTCTTGAAAAATTTTGGTGATTCACCCTTTGAGTATAGTTCCACACTGGTTTTACCATCTTTTTATTATTAAATAGTCTCTGATGGTTATTACGATCGGAACTCAGTGATCAAAAACTTCCACATACACAACAAGCTTTGTTAATCATCTCAAAATTACTTCCTAATATTTGAGACATCTTGTTATTCCAGTTTCTTTGGTTTCCTCTAGGATTATGTGTGTTCTGCCTATTTTGATTACCTTGATTAACAGTTTTCCTAAGAGATTTTTACTTTGCTCTTTAGATTTAACAAACCTCTATTTTGTGGTAATATCTGAATCAGAGGGTGAAGAACCAGAGGATCAGGGGAGGATAATTCAGGATATTGATGATGATCCTCTAGTTTCTTTGGTAAGAGAATCCATGAAAATGAAAGAGAAGTCAACAGATTTTGTTACTCCTACAAAAGCTTCAGGGGAGGCTCAAGAAGAAGATATCAGTCCTACAATCTTGGAGGCAGCCAAAACATTGTCAAAGGTTGCTTCTCAGGGTGTTAGCAAGGTAAAATCAACTGATAAGGGCAAGAGATATAGGAGGAGAGCAAGGTCAGTGGCTAAGAATATTAATACTGGATTGGATGCTGAAGAAGAGATTAATACTGGTAGAGTTGAGAGTAATACTGGTATTGAAGAGGTTAGTACTGGTAGTGCTAACGTTGATTCTGGTACTGCTAGTAAAAGGGGTCAAAAGGAAGGAAAGGCTCCAATGGTTGAAGAGGATATCCAGGCTACTCACAAAACTAAAGAACAAATAAGACAAGAGGAAGCTGGATTAGAAGAGGCTATAAAATTGCAAGCTCAAATGGATGAAGAAGTTGCAAAGCAGATTCATTTAGATGAAATGATAGCCAAAAGAGTGGCAGAAGAGGAAGCATTATCAGAACAACAAAAGAAAAGAAAAGCTTAAGTTCAATTTGAAGCTCAATATTGCACTAACTTTTCAGGATAAGCATGGTTTTGAGGATGGATAGATGCAGTGCTAGCAAACTCTACTCATATATGGTCTGTAAGTACTAAGTATTAGAGTTAATGCTGGTTGTCTATAAGTTAATTCTGGTAGTCTACAAGTTAATTCTGGTGGACTACTTGTTAATTCTGTGGACTTAAAGTTAATTTTGGTAGTCTATAAGTTAATGTTGGTAGTCTATATGTTAATTCTGGTAGACTATATTAGTACTGGTAGACTAATTTTAATACTGGTAGATGACCGCTGGTGCTGGTGAGGGACAATTGACTTTTCTTATTTAAATATTACCGTTAGAGATTTTTACGGTGCATACTTCTAACATAGGTTTTCTATTTGGATAATTACTGCACTTTCTTCAATAAAATATCTTTCTTTACTCTAAAGAAACTTCTTTTACACACGGTCCAATAAGAAACCTTGTTATTAATCGATAAAAATTCAATTCCCTCTCTCTACCAGCACTTAGTAATTCACTCGAATCAAACCCAGGATTAGAATTTAAATTCTTACGATTTTTGTTCATCAACAAGTCCATATGGCCAATCTAAAGTACTCTGACAAGCATAACATGGTTGCTTTCCTGAAGAACAGCAAGGTTTAAAGAAGTATTTATCCGATAATGAGAGCAAAATAAAGCTGATACTGATACAGTCTACATGAGCTTTAGAGTTATGGTTAAAGACTTCTCAAAAGAGGGATCTTATAGGAGTTGTACAGGTTGGTATGAAGAAGTATAGAACAATTGGCCGAAGGATGCTGTATGGACAGAGTGCTTTGGAGTAACCTCAGGACTATGTTTGATCCACCTCTTAATGAAGATGCTATTTGGAGCTTACCACTTCAACAAAGAGAATTAATTAGAGGTACTATCCTACTTGTGCAGTACATTGCCTAACATTGGAGGCATCTACTATATATATGTTAGCAGATAGGAAATATCCTTTGTCAAAAGATGCTTGCCAAGTGATGCTAAAGATGAAGCTTCTAGATGGAACAATGGATGAAGTTTGTTATCAACTCTTAAAGATGATTGAGAAGCAAGCTGGGATAAGAAAGTGATGAGTCTCTCAGTAGCAGTGAGCATGTTTTTTTGGAAACTATAGACTATAATGGAAGTGAGAAGGGTTTGGGTGTTGGCTAACCACCACACAATAAATGGTCATCAGTTCACCATGCTTAATAGGCATAAGAACTGGCTAGTCCAAAGCAAACGGCTTTGGTAAAGACTTCTCAAATCCGTTAATGGTTGACAGTTTACCAAAAACTATATGGTAATCAATGCACCATAGTATTATACTAAAGCATTGGCTACTCTAGAGCAAACGGCTACTGGTAAAGAGAACTTAAATCCGTTGATAGCTGATATGTTGCTAAAACTATAAGTTATCAATTGCACCTTGTTATTGCAATTTGACGCCATTGACTAGTCCATAGCAAATGGCTCATGGTAAAGACATATCAAATCCATTGATGGCTGGTAGTTTGCCAAAAACTACAAAGCCAACTTAGTTGGATGTTGCTGTGTAGCTGTGATGAAGAGAAGACAAAGACTAAAAGACAAAAGAAGCTAAGGACTTAAAGACATGCTTGGATACAATTCTCAAAAGCCCAAAATGAAGACAACTGAAGAAACTTGAAGTTCATAAGTGAAGTTCAAGTTTAGGGGAGGATTGTTAGGAATTTTGTATAACAGACTTAATTCTGTTAGTGTATTGTAGTTAGTTCTGCTAGTTACATAGTTAGTACTGGTAGAAGGATTATCATAGTTAGTATTGGTAGTGTTAAATAGTTAATACTGCTTATGTAATAGTTAAGTCTGCTTACGCAGAAATTAGTTAAAGTTAAAGATATGCATGAGATATCTTAGGAAAGGATATGCATTATCTTTATACGCGTTTTGTAAAGCCCATTAGGGTTTCCTTAGTCTATAATGGAAACCTAGGCATAGTTAGTAGATATAGTTCTACACAAGATCATAGAGATCGAATAGTAATCATAGTTTGTAGATTCAAAGTTTAATATAAAAGTTCTTTTGTGATATTAATTATTGTTCTTCTTAGCATTATTGATTAGATTCCGCATAATCAATAGTGTTCACCCAGTGTTTCAATATTGTTGCTTTGGAATTATCTAATGGAGCAAACTCTTTGCAAGCTGAAGGTTTAGATCTATTCAGTAAAACGATCCAACATATACTTAACCCTAATTTCCAATCATAGAGAAAGAGGGGAAAGGATTGAATCATTACCGTCTTATTAATATGCAAGAGATGTATGGAATCAAGAGTGATTTCGAATCAAGCGCGCGGTGAAACATTTTTCTTAGGGTAAAAAGTATGTGTGAAATGATCCGGCGTATCTAGCTAGGTTTTTATACCCACGCTCGATATGCCGTATAGGGAATTGTCTGATACGGCGTATCAGACATTCAACTGATACGGTGTATATATGAAGCTATATACGCCATATGGAGACCAATTTTCAAAGTTTTTAAAAAAGAACGTACCTTGGTCTCCGCAACGTTTGTATGAGAACCATCCTTATAATACCGCTTAGGGTCGAACGGAATGCCGTACGGCACATATAGATTTATAATAAGAAAGAGTAGCATTCCGTAATAACTTCAGATCATGATATTTAAGTTAATGATAAAACTAAACTTTTCAAAAGTTTTAATGGTTTTATCATGATTCGTTTTAAAAAAAATTCCCCATGCGAAATTTCATTATCCTCTGAAGATTGTATTATACTGATATCGTCATCCTCGTTGTCTTTTTCTAATTTTAAATCATCGTGATGAATATCATTGAATAGATTATTAAAACGTGAAACGATTTCTTCATCATATTCAGACAATGATGTTTCATCGATTAAATTAAATTCATTGATACATTCAGAAATTACAAGAGGTTTGGTTCCAAGATCTGATTTAGACGTTAAGCCATCGTTATAAACAATGGCTGGAAATTCATTTTCGAAATCTTTAAAGTAGTCTAAATCATCAAAATAATCAACCGTAGGTTTGGGTGACGTAGGCATATTCCCATTACAATCTTCCGAATCCGTTTTTAAATCATTGACAGAAAATATTTTATATGAAAATAAATTTTCATCAAAAATTTTTCTACCTCCTACCCCCCTCACTCCAGTGTATCTTCGTAGTCGGATTGTCTATGATTCTAAGATTACTTGGTTTTCGTAGGAGGGAATTATAGTGGGTTCACACGGGGGTGTTGTGTCGGATGTGTTGTTGAAGACTATGGTTGGGAATTCAGTCTCAAAATCTTCTCTTTCATCATCGTATTCTCCCATTATCCCCCCTTGTTTTGAATCGAATGGTTTAAAACCCCCCCCCCCCCCCCCCCCTCCACAATTATTTGTTCCCGAAGAGATGGCAGGAACTCTCTTCGGAAATTCATGAAAGCGTTCCTCCTCATAATAATGCCTTATTCTACCAAATGTGGCGGTTTGCCAATTAAACGTTTCACCACGACTTTGAGCTTTTTTCTTCTTCAAGTCTGATGTACTCTTCCATGGTGATGTTGGGGTCGTTCATCGTTTCCTGTGATGGATTTGCTAAAGGAAAAATGTTAAATCAACTAATACGTCGTATTCAGAGGACTGAATACGCCGTATTTAATACAAAAATAAAACACTTAATTAAAATGCGATAAATTAAAGCACACAATTAAACTAAATAATTAGCAGTTAGAAATCAGAATTAATAATTTTACACTAAACAAGTTAAAGGTTAGAAATACTAAAAAGAATAAAGATTAAACTAATCACTCCCCGGCAGCGGCGCCAAAAACCTTGATGTGTCGTTGTATAGGTGTTATTTATGATTATTAGGTTTTACATTTATATTTAGCCGACTAACCTAAAGACAACACTTTAACGGGCAGAGTACCCGGTCAAGATGTAGCTTCGCGGTAAGTAGGGTGTCGAACACTAAGAGTGAGAGTTAACCTATTATTCTATCAATATTTTATTCTATCTAGATTAGTCTAATTACTGGTTAAACCTATGTTATACATATTTACAGTATGCCGTAAAAGGGGGTTTTCAGCCTAAAAGAGACTGGCACAGGTTTATGGTGACAAGCAACAATTCTAAGCACAATATAAACTAAAGCAAAATAACACAAGATAAGAGAGCGGTACGAGCCAAATAATAGAAAACTGTATTAACCATATTAAATCTAATTAAATGCAGGTTTGATTAATTAGTGCAATGGCTTACTTATCTCGAGGCGGCATATCATTCTTAAGACTTAGGCGATACTTCTTCCTAAGACCTAGACACGAACAATCCTGTCACGATTAACGCATTCGCATAAAGCATCCTTTAGTTTAATTATAATCTACCATAGGGAATTAAAGCAGTGGTGATCCTGTTAAGACCCTAGCCCATCGAGACTTTACCAACTTATTGCCTGATGTTGCTTAATACACCCGTAGTCCACCACCAAAATCAATTACCAACTAATTAAGAACAATACTGGTTGAACAATTATCGGGTCACCTGCCGGTCCAACTAAGCTCATAATCAAAGGGCAAATACAAGGTGTCATTTGTGATCCTATTGGTCCAGGCATACAAAACACAACATGGAGAGCTATCCTGACATCTAGGTTACTGGTTAGGTCTCCCTAGACCCAGTTGAATGATAGGTCGCATGTACAAGCACATAAACAAGTATGAAGTGATAAACATAATTAAACAACAATGATAAATTAAGCAAAGCAGAATTAAATCAAACAAAACATTATAATCTTCATTAATATGGCTAATACCCGAGGGTATTAGCCCACAATCATTGTTATTATTACAAGCGTGATCAAACAATTGAAAATCGAATGATTAAAAAAGTAAGAATTACACGATGTCTTCTATGGAAATAGGATTGGTGCTCGACCTTGGCTGCTCTTCTTGGCTTGAGAAATTCGATTTCAGAACTATATTATACAGAGAATATGTTTTTGCACACTGAAACTCGTATTTGAGTCTCGTATTTATAGTGTCTAAAAATCCCTCGATACGCCGTATCCAAGGAGGTGAATACGGCGTATAGGGTTAATTTCCTTGAAGTCCGCGATAAGATCAAATCAATCAAGAATAATTACCATCAATCATAATTAATGCGTATCTTTGACTGATGGACGGCTGTGCATACGACGTATTGGAGAGTAGTGGATACACCGGATCGGGATTTAACAATACGCATTCTTGTGATGAGCTGGCGCTGATACGACGTATCTTCTTTGCTGGATATGGCGTATTGATGCAGATTTAGACTTTCTTCAAATGTCTTCGTTTAAGCTCTAGAATTGCGCCTTTTTGCTTTTTCTTCATAAGTGACTCCATAATTACTGCAATAATAAACTTTAAGCAATTAAGTACCAATATCTTGCAATAATTATATAAAAGTGGGTAAAATACATAGGATAAATGATAGTAAAGTATGACGTTATTTGATGATATCACCAACATAATGATACATGCACCACAATACAAGTAGACTTGTAAGTATGATTACGCGGATTTGATGTCAACATGTTGTTTGGTTGATTATGTATGTATATGTATATATATAGTTATGATTGTATATTGATAGAATGGTCGGTTTAGAAACCTTTCCCCTCTCATCTAATGTGCGTTAATACTATCTTAATCAGAATGGTTCGAACACAGACTAACGACAACTAAAATGGGCAACCCGACATCGCTGCCATCATTACGCAACAATTGCAAAATATCATTCCCCAGATCGTTACTTAAGTGACAAACAACGTGAACAATGGAAATAATAATAACAACAACGGGAACAACAATAACAACAATGGAAATAACAACAACAACAATGGGAATATTGGGACAAGACAAATAGTGTTTTTCTACAAGGGATCTTTCAGGCATGATGCGGGTTTTAAGGAGTATATTCGAAAAAGGGAGGGTGCGATAGCACTACCCGCTTGAACGACGAGAATATAGAAAATGTACTTGACAATAGTGGGTGTTCTGAGAATCAAAAGGTGAAGTGTACTGCCAGTTTGTTTGTTAACAAGGCACTAACATGGTGGAACACTCAAATCCATGCAAGCGGCCATGAAGCTTGAATTGGTTATGACCTGGAATGATTTTTAAGCTCTGTTGGTGAAGGATTTTTGTCCAAGTATTGAAATGGAGAGGGTAGAGAAGAATTTTGGAATCACGAAGATGGTAGGGAGCCAACCATGCAGCTACAACGGATCATTTCAATGAACTGGCCAAGCTGGTTTCCACATCTGGTGCACCAGAGTCCGGCACGCAATCAAGCGGTATGTAGCAGATTGGTGCCTGAGATTAGGGAATGCACAAGGTTGACTTAGCCAACAACTATCCAGGCATGCAATACTGAGAGTCCGGCAAACTTACCACAAAGCGCTTAGATTGTGATACCCTTGTCAAAAGTAATGAGAGGAGGAAGGCAGTGGAAGAGACTAGTAAATCTGGAGGGTCGTAGAGGGATAAAAAGAAGGCAAAAATGGGAGCGGGTTTTATGGCATCATCTCCTCCTAAAAATGAATTTATGAACCAATATCCCAAGTGTTACTACCGTGCCCTATACATATTCATCCGAAAGGATGGATATTTGTAGGCTGTGTTTTAACTGTCCAAGACCTAGCCATTTTGCTAAAGATTGACGGACACCATTTAAGCGAGCAACTCCTGTTAATGCTGTCAGAATGGAGTTTGAACCGGGGACATGTTATGAGTGTGGAACCCGCGAGCATTTTTGAAATACTTGTCCTAAGTTAAACCGAGCACCTGGTCAAGTGGGAAACCGTTTAACTATTAAAGGCTATCAGAACACAAGAAACAATGGGAAGCGAGCTACAGGAATGGCTTTCAATGTGAATGTGAATTTGATGGAAGCTTTACAGGATCCTAAAGTTGTGACAGGTACTTTTTCTTTGAACAATCATTTTGCTACTGTACTTTTTGATTCTGGAGCCGATTTTAGTTTCATTTTTCAACAGAATTTTACGCCTTTTACTAAAATGTGGAAATAGTATGTGTAAACCTGTTATCTGATAGAAGAGTAGAAGGTAAGAAAAGTAGAAAGTGGATAGGGAATATCCTAGTGACAGCAAACTAAACTAAGAAATTCCCTTGGTTTAGCATAAATTTGATACCGTTTGAGTCCTGGAAGTTTTGATGTGATATGTGGAATGGACGGATGCCCCAGAAATAAGACAGTGATAGTTTGTTATGAAAAGGTGGTCGAAATACCGTTGGAAGGGTAGTGGGATACTTAGGTTCAAGGGGCACGTACTTTGAGGAGAGCCGGCTAAAGTCTTAATGAATGCTAAAGTAGATGAACCAAAATTGAGTGATATATCTGTAGTACGGGATTTTGTTGATGTATTCCCAGAAGACTTGTCGGGGTTACCACCACAACGACAAGTTGAGTTTCGCATAGATTTAGTTCTAAGCGACCCATTGCGAAGTCTCTATATCGTCTAAGCGCCGCGTCGGAAATGCAAGAATTGTCTAGAGCATGGCTTCAAGAGTTGCAATACAAGGTTCAGACAATCGAGTCATTCTCAGTGGGGGAGCACCCAGGGGTTGTTTGTTAATAAGAAGGATGGTTCTTTTCTTATGTGATCTATTATAGAGAATAGAAACAAGTTAACGTTAAGAATCGATATCCTCTCCCTAGAATTAATGACTTATTTGATCAACTACAAGGTTCATGTTATTTCCCTAAGATAGATCTTCGATCAGGTTATCACCAGCTCCGAGTACATGAGGACGATATTCCAAAAACCGCGTTTCGAACAAGGTACAGACATTTTGAGTTTACCGTTATGCCCTTCGGATTAACCAATGCACCGGTGGTCTTTATGGATTTGATGAACCTAGTCTGTAAACCGTATTTAGATAAGTTTGTTATATTATTCATCGATGACATCTTGATCTACTCAAAGACTAAGGAAGATCATGAAGTACATTTGAGGTTAGTTTTAGAATTATTAAGGAAAAAGAAGTTGTATGCTAAATTCTCCAAGTATGGATTTTTGGTTCAAGACAGTGCATATTTCCCTTGGTCACGTGGTTCATCAGAGTGGAATTCAAAGTACAGCCCAGGTAAGATAGAGATAGTAAAAGAATTAGAAAGCTCCTACGTACATCGTCTGAGGATTCATCGTTTTGGGTTGGCAGGTTACTACCGCGTATCATCGCAAATTTTCTCTAAGATTGCTAAACCTCATACCCACCACCATCGTTGACTCAGAAGAACAAAAGTATGTGTGGCGTGTGAACAAGAAGAGGCTTTCCAACTTTGAAAAATAATTTGTGGAGGAGGCGCCATATTGCACTACTCTAATCACTACTAGCTTTCTGATGGATTTGAAGATTTTGTAGTTTACTGTTGTATGCTTCGAATCAGGGATAAGGTTTTGTGCTTATGCAGAAGAAATAGGTAATTGCTTATGCCGTCACAAGTGCATGTTTAAAAAACATGAGAAAAAATTTTTTTTATTAAACACTACACGATCTAGAGTTGGGAGCGTGGTGTTTGCTCTAAAAACTAGGAGACATTATTTGTAATGGTAACGGAAAAGTGACATTTACACGGAACATGAAGTCTCCAACACATATTGATCATAAGGAGTTGAATATGCGTCAAAGAAGGGTGGAATCAAACTATTAGTGATTATGAATGCGAAATTCGCTATCATCCGGTTAAAAGCAATGTGTTGGCTATGCATTTGAGTAGAAGGGAACGGGTGAAACCTAAACGTGTACGGGCAATGGCTATGACTATTCAATCTAGAGTAAAAGGAATAATATTGGCAGCTTAGGGTGAGGCGTTCAATCAGGAGAACGTACTTGCTGAAAGGTCACATGGTTTAGATCAGCAAATGGGAAAGGAAGAACGGAAGTTTGTACATCCATGGATCGAATATGGGTTTCCGATAGTAGGAGTGGGAGAATAATAATAAGGATGAGGCTCATAAGTCAGGTAATATGTTACATCCTGGAGCGGAATGTAAGATGTACTATGACCTTGAGATGTGTACTGGTAGCCGGAATAAGAGGGATATTGCTACCTATGTTAGCGAATGTTTAACTTGTGCAAAAGTGAAGGCAGAGCATCAAAGGCCTTCGGGCTTATTACAACAACCAGAGATACCTGAATGGAAGTGGGAAAGCATCACCATGGACTTCATCACAAAGTTACCTAGAACAAGGAATGGGCACGATACGATATGGGTTGTAGTTTGATAATAGATTAAATCCAACACATTTCTGCAATAACGTGAAGATTATAGTACGGAGAAATTGGCGAGGTTATACACCGATGAAATTGTCGCGCGTCATGGAGAGCCTGTGTCGATTATTTCGAATCATGGTGTACGGTTTACATCACGTCTCTGACAAACCTTTCAGAAAGCCTTAGGAACGCGATTGGATATGATCATTTACTTATCACCCTTCAACAGATTGACAGAGTGAGCTACAATTCCGACCTTTGGAGATATTTAAAGGCGTGTTGTGATAGACTTTAGGGGGGGTAGTTATGGGATGTCCACCTAACCGTTAGCTGAATTCTCTTATAGACAACCAGTTATCCACTACTAGCATTCGTGTGTCTCCGATCCGATAGCACTATATGGAAGAAAATGTAGGTCACCCGTGTTATGGGCTGAAATTGGGGAATGTAGTTTGATTGGACCCGAATTGGTGCAGGAAACGACTGATAAAGTAGTGGTTATAAAAGAGAAGCTCAAAGCGGTGAGAGCTCGTCAAAAGAGCTATGCTAACAACAGGCGCAAACCGCTGGACTTTGAGGTTGGATATCATTTGTTGCTAAAGGTGTCAACCTTGAAGGGTGGTGGATTTCGTTTTGGGAAGAAGGGAAATGTTAGCCTCGAGGTATGTAGGAGCCATTTGAGATTCTTAAGAGAATCGGGTCCTGTAGCATATCGGTTAAGATTGGTCCAGGAAATTAAGAGTGGAGTAACATGTCACGTTTTACGTGTCAAACCTATAGAATCGGTCCAGTAGCATATTGAGGAGTGCTAGCCAGCATGTACCATTGGATTTGAGATTAAAGGTTGACAATACTACTCTTTATTTTGTTGGTTTGTTTGGAACCGTAAATATTATGGACATGTGAAATTAAAGAGTTTAAAACGTAGCAAGAATATCACTTGTGAATGTTCATTGGAATTACAAGCGGGTCCTAATTTTACATGGGAGCACGAAGATTAATATGAAGTCTACGTATACTCATTTGTTTGTTTGATCGCATGCTGATTGAACTTCGGCTAGTTAAATTTCTTAGGACGAGATTTCCTAAAGGATGGGTTACTGTGACAAACCGTGATTTTAAGCAGGTTAGTTTATCCCTTTATATTAGAAATGGCTAAGTGTCCATTTTGAGTGTTCTTGCTCGCTATTGTTTCTATATTATGTTGAAGTGTTTACCATATGTGCATGAAAGTCATTTTAGAGGTAAGTGAATTATCTTATTTTGTGTGCATATGAGTTTTGGTGTTAAGTATTCCATTTGTTTCACGTGTGGTGAGTATGTGGAAATGAAAGACATGATGCATGTATATTGCTGACGCAATTCTTGGTTTTTAAGAGTGTAAAGCGTTTATAAGAAGTGTAACATATTGAAAAGGAAACTGTGAGTGAAATATAAAGTTTGTACAAACTTTCTAAAATAGAAAGTGGGTTTGGTGAAATGAAAAGTATATTTAGAAAGTTTAGTAAGTAAGCGTTTAACTAAAGGTTTAACCAAATTTAGCTTTTAAGGTTTTTATAAAAAACATAAGGTAATGAGTAAAATAGTAAATTAATATATAAATACAAAAATAAAAAATATAAATTTATAGGGGGTGGCCTGATCGGTTTTGTTTGGTTTTTAAGGAGTTTAAGAGTCAAATTGAAAAATATAAGGAGGATAAATATACATTAAGAATAAGTATAAAAAAAACTATCTCATTATTTCCTTTCCCTCAACCCTTTTGTCGTACGATCTCAGCCCCCCAAAACCTTAAGGAGTCGATTTTCACTTTTGGATACAAGAAATATAGTTGTGGTTTAGGTGCTAGTAATCTAGGTAAGTGTGTTCTTCTTAGTTAGATTTGTAATAATTTCCATGTAAGCATAATCAATGATGATCAAGGGTTTTCATAAAAATACAGAATTATATATGATATTTTTATGATGCTTAGAGTGATTTAGGCTTGATAGGTCATGTTCATGCAAATCAGTTAGGCCTAGATTTGCGTTAAAACTTGATTTAGGGTTGAGCAGAATTTTGGGTCGTGTTCAACGACTGATATCTAGAATGAGGAAAAATGGTATTTGCATGTTTCTTAGTCCACTGAATAAGCCCAAAAAGAGGTCTACTTTTCCAAAAAATATTCCTGCCTCGAAGGTTTTTAAGTCGGGAAGTCATTACAAATGTTCGGTTACACTACAAGTTATCAAAATAAGTAAATACGGGGTCAGATTAATGGTCATGTTTGGAAAGGTTAAACCTAACTTAACAAGTTTGTAATTAAATTAGACCTTCTACATTAGGTTAATTTCCATAATGTCATATTGATAATCCCGTGAAAAATAGCCATTAAAGCATGCTCAGTATGGTAGTTAAGAGATAATTTTTGGCAATCAGAACCGAAATAGACAGTTTTGAAGTCGATTCTAGTTTGAAGTAGTTACCATGTAAGTACTACTTGAGAATCACTAGTAGTTAATATACTCATAAAATGAACATGGGTGATTTTTGGTATAAATTATAAGGTCATTAAGAAAGGTTTTTAAGTTAGTCAAACACACTAAAATTTCAGCATTTTTGAAATGAATTATAGTTAAATAAATGAAACGGTAATGAGGAGGATAATGGTGTTTTATCGCATGGGTGTCGGGCTGACCCATGATTGATAATCAACCCCAATATATTCAACAATGAGGTGTTACATGGACTGAGCTTTTCGCTAAGGTGTTCTCTGTAAACACGTTTTGTGTATGTATTGTGAACTTGTGTTGATAATTGTTTGTAGCTGCTTTGTGCAATAAGGTGAGTTTCATATTCCCTCTTTTTACATTGTTTTAAATTGGTACGAAAATGATCAAATGGGATTTTAAATATTTAATTACTGTAAATATGAGTCTTTTTTTGAAAGTGTAATGGTGGACTTTACTTGGCTATTGTCTGTTACGTTCTAAATGCTTATTGTATGGAGATCTGGGGTAACGTTCCTACCCATTGTTGTAGATATTAATCGGTGGTAACGTTTCCGTACCCAGGTTGCAGTGATGATTTTAAAGGATCGGATGTGAAAACGATCCTACCCAAGTGTGATACTTTGTTGGATCGAGGGACACGTTCCGTCCCATGCTCATTTTGGTTACATTTGCATGTTAGCTTGTATGATAGTACAGTAATTGTCTACATGCCATGTTAGCATTAATCGCATGTAATTGTTTATAAGACTTTGATATTCGTGTCCTACACCTATGACTCTCTCACCAACCTTTGAAAGACGTTTTACAAGCATCATTTTTCAGTAACCACTTGAGGATGTTGAATTAGGAAGATGCAGTGAAACCGTAGGCCTTGCAAGCGTGGTCATTCTCCTAGAATATTTATTTATGATCATCTGAAATTTTGATACTTATGGTTGGTTATTTGGATTGTTTAGACTTTTGGAGTATGTTTCCTTGTGGTATGACTTTGCTATCGTAATGCAAGACTCCTTTATCTTGTGTTAGATATTGTCATGACACATTGTGTCTCATTTGTTTATCTATTTCATTTAGTTCTCTCTATTGTTGACACCATTGTGTTGTGATGATATCCATGATGTTACGCCTTGTGTTTTTCTTCATCTGCCTAGGCGGGGTGTGACACCTAAAAACCAAACCACGGCTCAAGTTTGATCGGTATGCTAATGTGAACAAATCAAGGTTTAATTATACAGTTAATAGTTACTTATTTCGCAGAGATGTTAGAAAGCTATCCCCCGATTATAAAAGCTGTTGGTGTCTCATAACTGATTCAATTTATGCAAACGATTTCTTAATGTTTAAGATTGAATGTTTCGAACTGTCGTTGTGTTAACGAGAAATAAAGGGGTGACAATCAAGTGCGTGTTCGGTTGACCAGTTCGGGTTCGCGAGTTTGGGCGGATTAATAAAACCTCAATCCAAACACAGACCATTTATATCGTGTCAAAAAACACAACCCTAACCCATCACTTGCATAACACGGTGTAACCCTTTTAACCTGTTTTTAAATAAAATAATCAAGCGGTGAATAAAGTTGGTGGCATGTTGATTTAAACTATTTAAATGCAAAAAAATGTTATAAGGGTAAAAAATGATAAACATGCATACAAATTAATTATCGACAATTTTAAATGATATTGAAATATAATCGAAATTCCACAGAAACTATTAAGTACATAACAAAATACATTATTATCCAAAAGCACATAAAATTCAAGTTATATATTTTATATTTTTTAGAGACTTATATATACCTAAACGGGTTTACGTGTTGACCTATTTAATACTTACTCAATCCAAACACGGCTCATTTATTAAACGAGTTATATGGGTTGACCTGTTTTTGACCCAAACTTATTTATCCTCAACCTAAACCTGTTTAACTTTTTGTCGAGTTCATGTTGTTTATCGTGTCGTGTCAAAAATTGACACCCTAGATATAATCTAGTGCTACAAGTTATATGGTCAACTCTTTATGTTTTATTCGGTGGTACATTTTTTATATATCAAAATGTGCGTGGAAACTGTTTTGAACAACTTTGAGGTTATGTTCTTGTGAGAAATCGTTTATTTTTGCATTTATTGTTTGTCTTAGTAAATTTTTTTGGAACTACAATTTTATTAAGAAAACTAGCAAGGAGCTAGATCACACAACTACAAGATAAGGATTTTTAAGCCAATCGTCTCAAGAAAACGCAACTTTACATCTAAAATTACACCAAATTTAAAATACAAACAAACTGAAACTAGATTCACAAAAATCACCGCCTGTGTAGGACTCTTCTTCTCGAACAAGAGTTTATTAACGAAATCTCCACATGAGACCACCACAATCCGTAAAACACACCCTCGAATATCTATTTTAGATTGGATTGCATGCGAATCGAATCCAACCACAAAGCCCATTCTTCATATGTATTCACCTCTACATATTCGACATTCCACCAAGATAGAATTTTTGTCACAATTTGTCTAATCACGCTGCACTTGAAAAACAAATGTTGAGTCGTCTCCACACCCGTATTGCACACCGGACATATAATGGACTCAATATCCATACCGCGACGAGATAAATTAAATCTAGTAGGTAACGCGCCAATTTTAATTTTCCAAGCATTAATATTTACCTTAATTGGTACACATGTGACCCACCTGGTATTCCCATTGAGATCCTGGAAAGTTTGTTGGTCAATGACTCTCCGCACAGATGCCATCGAAAATTCCCCATCCGACTCTAACGTCCACCTGAACCGATCAGCACACTGCACGAGGTTGATCGATTGCACGATCTGCAATAAAGAATTGAGCTGAGATTCTTCGATACCACCTCTTCTACTTTGCTCTTCTACGAAACGAAGTATCAAAACTTGGATCATTCCAGACTTCATAACACAACAGTCTCATTATACATGTACTCCAACGCATATACTCTTGGGAACAAATGTTATGAGGACTCAACCATCATATCCATCTATCGTCCAGAACAAAGTAGAAACACCATCCCCGATCTTCAATTATGAAATTCAGACAAGAAATGCCATACAATTCCCCGACCATTAAGAACTTGATCTCATTAACTATCGAAGCCAGCCAGTCCAACAACCACCAGAAACACCTTCATTCCATCCACCATCACTGCCATATATAGCCTAATTACTTCTGGACCCAGAGAGTGGACTTTTGAGAATGAAAATGCCATAACCAAATTGAACATAAGCCCTTTATATAGCATATAAGCTTGACACCCCCAAACCGCCCTTGGTCTTCGGGGTTAAAAACTTTTGCTCCAACCGCACCACCACTGATGCTTTCTCCTGTACCCCCGCAAGTTCCAATCCCATTAAAAAAACACCACGAATTGATTCAAGGGATTTAAGAACATTTATAGGAACTTTATAAATAGACATATGAAATATAGGCATAGATCCTAAAACCGCTTTAAGGAGAGTAAATCTACCGCCAATAGAAAGCGTCTTCATTTTCCATTTAGATAGACGGGCCAAAACCTTAGCCTCCACATCTCGCCACGCCTCTTTTCGAGCCATATTATCTCCCACTTTTGTACCCAAATAAGTAAAAGGATTTTTCAATACCATGCATCCCAATTTGGCCGCCGCATTCATAACCTTCCGAACCATTTTCCACAAATGGACACCCAATCTTGCTCTTGCACAAATTGAATACAAAGGCCCGATGCCACGGTGAAAACAATCCCCCCCAACACATCACTAAACGATCAATAGTTAGAGTCACTCTATTGTACCAATAAATAAGCATCATCCGCATAGATAAATGATCAAATTCACCAATGAGTTTTAGTTATACACCCGTGAAGAGAATCGCTCAATTACTCGTATGAAAAGAAATGGCAAACTTCCATAATAAGATGAATAAAACGAGATAAAGGATCACCTTGCATTAGGTACCATTAAGAATTGGAACTCCTCGTAGACTACTATACCAATAATAAGGATAGAGCCCTCTAGATGAATTCAGACAAGTTTAATCCAAGCACGCCATTTTTTGCTCCCAAAAGCCAAAACTATATAAAACATCATCCAAAAAAATTATCCATCGAACCGAGCGTAGGCCTTTTTTCAAATTCCCACTTTGAAAATAAGAGCATGTTTCTTCTTCCTCTGGCACCATTGCAAAACTTCATTAAGAATAAAAGGCCCGTCTAATATTTGTCTCCCCGCAACAAAGGCCGATTGAACCTCATTGACAAGGTCTCCAATCACATTAACTAATCTGTTAGTCAAGATTTTGGTGATAATCTTATAGAAACTACCAATCAAACTAATCGGACGAAAATCTTTAACCATATTGGCATCGGGAATTTTAGGAATCAAAGCTATAAAATTAGAATTGCACCCCACAGGCATGATACCATTCGAGAAGAAGTACATCACCGCCTCAAAAACATACATTTCAATTAGAGACCAAAAATGACGATAGAAGCTGAACGTGAAACCATCCGGGCCTAGAGACTTATCTATACCACATTCCCACACCGCCCTTTTAACCTCCTCTTTAGTAACCATACTCTCTAAATCCTCTTTCTGATCATGTGATAACGAGTTAGGAAAAGGAATATTAATACGCGCTCTGCTCATCGAAGGTTTGTCAAACCTACAACGAAAATGATTAAAAAATTCCGATTTCACCATACCCGGATCTTCTAACCAGACCCTATTTGACAAGATCCCCCTGATGTTATTTTGACTGCGTTTCTTGTTTAGAAGGCATAAAAAATTCCTCCAAACTTCTCATCTCACCTCGATCAGCCCCATTCTAATCTTAGCTTTTTGAGCGACTTCCGAAGCATGAAATACTATTTTAGGGCGATGAGAGTAAACGTTGTTCAAAGTCTCCAATCGCTTACATAGTATTCTCATCAGACCCCACAACCCTTGTCAATACTTATTCGTCCAAGTTATATAATGTATTTATTAAAAGGTAACAATGCCAAGTTTTTTGGGTATTTAAATTCATTGACTTACTCAAAACCAAAATTATGGTCATATGCAATATATGATTAGTGAAATATCGACTTTAGAGATAGGATAAATTTGCGGGTAAAAAGTTACATTTTACGAGTAGTAATTAAAAGTGAACAATTAATCAATCACGAAAAATGAATATTCAAACAATAAACATCGTTACAAGAACAAAGTTATGTTAGTATATTGTATACCAGCCTGTATTAGGACCATATTGAAAACAACTATAATGTCATATGATCCATGGCCCAATAACAATCTCCATTGGTTTTTCAAATCATAGCTACCAAGGTGATAACATGTCTAAACGATGCCTAAATCCTACTATGTTAACTGTTATACATGTCTTAAACGATGCCGAAATCCATAAATCTTACTGTATTAGTTATGAACTTTTAGCTAAGAGACACTCATGCCTAAATCCATAAATCTTACTGTATTAATTAGTTATGAACTTTTAGCTAAGAGACACTTAGATACGGCTAAACTAAAAGTATTATAATAATAATTCCCTACACATTACCTTGGTTAATGTACATTATGATGATGATTATGTACCTTATGGGGTAAATTATCTATAAGTGATGAGGTGTAAGTTGAGAGTGAAGGCGTTGTAAAAGACGAGCTAGAGGAGAAATAAATAGGTTGAAAAGTTCTGATATGATTGATACTGCTAAGTCAGTTAGTGATGTTGGAGAAAATATTAGTGCTGCTGAAGAGATAGTTAGTGCTGCCAGTATTCCAGTTAGTACTGCTGCTACAACAGTTAGTGCTGCTAGTGAAATTCCAACAGTTACTAACAGCTGATAGCTAACCTTCTTGGTCTCAAGCACTTGCAGAATTGAAAAGTGCCGAGACCCACCAACTCAAGTAATTTCTTCAGAAGAGACGACGTGAAGCTACTACAACAACAACAACTACAACAATAACAGCTGCACCAAAACCTCTACAGGACAAAGGAAAATGTATTATGATTGAAGAGTGTAACACCCCTAAAATTAGGTCGCAGCGGAATGGTAACATTGGGGTGCTATGTCAAAGTACAAAAATCAAGATATAGAAAACGACCTTAAATGGACGTTAAAAATAAGTTTCATTCAATGTCATTACAAAAAAAGATCATAGTTATTCACGTTAGGTCCCATAGTGTTATTTTAAAAGACATTAAGATTTTTAAGACAAAAGTTCATTGAATTTAAGAAAACAGAATCCCTCTAAAAGATCACCGTCACGAGCTACACCAAAATTCCCCAAGCTTATACCTAGCACTGATATTAAAACATGCTAAAACGTCAACAAAATTGTTGAGTTAATTCATAGGTATTATCAAGAAATAGCGTGGACCACAAGATTTATTAATAGTTAAGACAATGAAACACATACAATAGGTCCAACACATTGTATTATTGCCCTAAGTCTCATGACAATCGAACCTTAAACGAACTAAACAGAAGATCAAACCAGTACAATCGAGGTTGTGCCCAACATCGGATACAGATGTTACAAAAAATATCCAACGGATTTATTCTCAATAACAGATTCGTGCTGCCAAAACAGCCCTATGAATTTTTCTTCAAATGTTAAATGCGTCAATGGTCAACTAGAAACCACAACCCAGACGAGGATGGTCAGTCCCGATAGATCTATCCATAACACTAGTGTATACCCAGCAGGTAATTAACGGTTCATGATAAAAGGGGACTTAAATGGCAATACGGTAACTTAGGCAATAATGTAATCAGGAAATAGCATACAGTTTTGAAAACACTTGTGTCCAAAGAAATCAAGCATGTAATCTCCCCCGTATTTAATAAAGCAAGTAGTAGAAAAAGGGGCACGAACACGTCCTCGAGTGAATGGTAATCAACAAGTATTCACAATAGAAAATGCGTCACGCTTACGATCGAATGCAACCTAATCCAATATAGGTCGTATAAGTACTAAACACTTTGATTATTTATAGTTCGTATAGCTCATCATACTATCGTTCGGGCTATCATAATTAAGAGGTCATGTAGTGACTTAATAGAGCCTAGGACATCTTAAATCGTAAATGCACAGCAACTTTCGTCAATTCGCACCCCGAAGAGGCCTCATTATGAAACTCCCTAGTAATATAGCACTTTGCTTAACTAATACCACATATAGGTCTATATAGTTCAATCACCATCTAATTGTTTTGGTAAAATTGTGTTTAATAAGTAAAAACGTTATAATTACCGTTTTAGTAAAACTGGCGTAGCTTTCGCGTTTTTAATCCGTTTCGCGCGTTTCTTACGTCCACGCCTTCGTATTAAGACGAGTTATCAAAATATAACATTTTCAAAATTTGAGTTTTTCTGATGAATAGTAATTTTACTGTTACTACGAACAGACGGCCCTAATTTTATTTTTAAAGTTTTTTTGTTTCGTAAACCTTATAAACGACGTATTATTTATTTCGTTAAAGCTCCGTTTTTTTAGCGATTCTTTTGAGCACGTCTTGTTTTTAAAAGTTTCATCATATAAATGATGTTTTCAAAAGTACCCCTGATGAACAGTAACTTTTTAATAAAACCTTATTTTTATAAAACCCGTATTAACGTAAACTTGAAATCGTCGTATCTTTTTCAGGTTATAAAATCGGTTTTTTTCGAGTTTCTTATCAGTTTTAAGAATCGTCAATGAGGTTTATTATCTTTTAAAATGTAAAACCTATTGTCTAAAACACGAATTAAAACAGCCCACAATTGCCTTTAATGTTACATGAAATTATAAACTTTCTTTAATTAACTTTTAATCACTAGTTTATGCTTAAACATTTTCCACTTAAACCAACATGTTAACGTACTTAAAATCTCATTATTCCATGATATTACCAATCACATATCATATGAAAAAGTGTTAAAATCATAATCACAAGTAAAGTTACCTTTAATATATTAAAAAACCCTAATGGTGATTTAGTTAATAGGAACATGTAGAACACATAAAAATAAAAAAAAGTAAATCATCAGGGGTTTTAGGTAACCTTAATATGATGCAATATGATGACCAACAAAATCCAAACCCTTGTTTAGATTATATACCCTAGCTTTCACAACCAAGAAACCCTAATCCACAATGAAACCCTAATCCTTCCTTTTCTTACTTCAATCCTTTGTAAAGTCTTAACCAAGCCATTAAAACACCTTGAGGTACCTTAGATATGAAATTTAGGATCACTTTAATATGTGGTAAATAAATTGTATGGATTGGGTTGTATATGTTTGTGTTTCAAGCCGTGTGCCTAGGGAGAAGATAAAGAGAGAAATTGTGAAGGTTTTCCTGCTAAGGGAAATGAAAATGTGTGAGAAAACTAACTAGTGTGAGCATGCATATATAAATCAAATCCTAGTCCAAGTTACTAATTGGAAGTGAATACTTAAGCTCCAAGGGTGGTCATAAGGTCCAAGGAGACCATGGAGGTTTTAGTTGTCCTTGGTCGAGTGTTGTAAACCCCCCCTCTTGGACACAGCTTTTATGAGCTAGGTGTACTAAAGTACCACAATTGGTATGCTAGTGAGCTCTTGGTCCCCTTAGGTGGGGGTTATCCCACAAAATCAAGGGGGGAGGGGGTTTATGATGTGCTTGATATTTTATGGTAATACTTGTAAAACTTGAAGTAAAAAAATGTATTTTATTTATAAATTATATACATGTAAAGTAATAGGTTTTGTTTAGTTAATTTTTAAATGTATCATATACTAACAATGTTTGCATGGGTAAATTATAATAATGCTTTGGTATTGGCATAACATGGGTTTATATTTCAAGGGTAAAAAGTTTTGGAGATACTACATCCATTTTACCATTTCTCTTGAAAGGGGGAATGTTGATCATCTCACCATCCTCAAATCCTAGCATATTTTGAATCTCCCTTATGTCTCCGTCCCCTTCAGAGTTCATCCGCAACCCACAAAATCCCAATTCAGTGATTCGATCTTCCAATAATAACCCTTATTGCACTTTACTCTTAACATCGCCCCTTGGTTGATCGAAATAGTAAATCCCGGTATGCCTAAACGTATTTTTGTTTCGGTGGACAAAACGCTTTTACGTTAATAGACAACAAATAAAACATAATATGTTAATTAATTACTTTTAATAATAATAATATAATGATGCTTGACATAAACTTTAATTTGTTTGTGTCCGTTACGTTGATTGTTGATTTTAGTTTACGCGATTTAACGTATCGATTAAAATTAAAAGCGAACGCGTACGAGAAAAAATATATATATATAGTGAATTTAAATAGCGTCGTAAATGACCTGAAAATACAGAATGTTACAAAGAGCCTGTGGTGGAAAAAGAGAAGTCAATAAAGAAGCAAGAGCAGATGAGAATTGATGAAGAACTTGCCTTCAAGCTACAAGCTGAAGAAGAAGATGAAGAAGAAAGGCTTGCCAAAGAAAAATCTCAACAAGTTAAAGAAGCCAACATAGCTTGAGATGATGTTCAAGCTAAAATTGAAGCTGATTATTAGTTGGCTCAAAGACTGCAAGCTCAAGAGCAAGAAGAATTGACTGATGAAGAAAAGGCAAGATTATTTGTACAATTCTTAAAGCAAAGAAGAAAACATTTTGCAGCTAATAGAGAGCAGAAGAGAAGAGAAACAGACCACCAACAAGAGCTCAACAAAGGAGTATTATGTGTACTTATCTAAAAAACATGGAAGGATGGAAGCCCAAAAGTTTGAAGAACAAGTCCTTTGTCAATATTCAAGAATTATTTGACAAAGAAATGAAAAGGGTGAATACCTTTGTTGACTACAGAACTGAGCTGGTGGAAGAGAGTTCCAAGAAGGCAGAAGCAGAGATAGCACAGAGACAGTTAAAGAAAGAGAGCAGAGAAGACCGAACAAGAAAGCTCTAAAAAGCAAAAGTTGGAAGAAGAAAAAGAGTCTGAAGGGCTTAAGAAATGTTTGAAAATGGTTCCAGATGATGGAGATGATGTAACTATTGATGCTACACCTTTATCTACTAAATCTCCAACCATTGTTGACTACAAGATCTATAAAGAAGGAAAGAAAAGCTATTTTCAAATTATCAAAGCCCATAAATGGTAATTCTCAATATATTAAACTTTTGGAAAGATCATAAAAACATTTGACAAAGAAGAACTTGAAGTATCTTTACTATAGTAAAAATGCTAGATTTAAGAAGATAGAGCCAGTTAATTACATGATAATTTCTACTTTCTTAATTTGAAGACCATGTTTTGAACAATATGTTGAAGATAAATGTATAGATGAATCACAACGATTAGTTAAAGAAGTTGCCTGAAAAAAAAAACTGGAAAGCTTTATGATTCTTGTGAGTTCATTGTAGTAACAATGGGGGTAAAATCCAAACTATTTATCTATTAGTTAGAAGAAGTTATACACTTACAAATCACACACTAAATCAGTAAGTTCATGATTGACTCTTCTAGTTGATTATGAGTGTGAAATAGCATTTGAGCTTTTTAGATTGGTCAAGAAACAGCTTAAGGAAGGCTATGTACCAAAATGAAGTGTTTGAAAGCATCATTTTGGTGATTTTAAGAAGCTTTGAAAGAACCTAGAATGATTTGAAGAAGAATCTTAAGCATTATGGGAGGGATGAATAGGATTAATAGCCTTCTATGAAGTTACTTGCAGCTAAAGTAATGCTGCTGTGTATAAGTTACTACTCTGCAGGTGCTAAAGATTATGCTTGCTAGTCACAAAAGTTAACAACTGCTCAAAAGATAAAGAATGTCTGAAAGAGTTATTCTAATGTCATAAGAAAATGGATTAAAGACATAAAAAAGGATAAAGATTTGATTGAAGATCAAGATTACTTATACGTGATAAGATAGTTATAATAATAGAATATATCATAGAGCTATTCTAATATTTAGGAATATATTCTAAATCGACTAGGACGACCTTGGTGTATAAACGGAGGTCCTAGGGATAGAGTCTTATATATGTATCACACAAAACGAGTCATCATAAGTTTTCATAGCTCAATATTTTTTAACCCGAATCCTCTGGGGGGGGGGGGGTTGGGGGGGGGGGGGTGGTGGGGGGGGGATAGTATTCGTATTATTTGTAATAATAATATTAGAGCTTTTATTATTTGTTGAATTGTGTGTTTATAGAATTATGTTCATAGAGTTACTGTTTCATTAAGAATTCTTCTTATTGATTAAAGATTATATTCCCGCATAATTCTATTAATATATTCAACAAAGTTTCTACTATAGTTGTGCTAGATTTATCTAGCATAACAAAATCTTAACAAGCATAAGGAATTAAAGATCTATTGAAGTGGGATCAACACAAATTGTGAGATTTTTTTCTTGATTATTAAACCTTAGGGATTAGTTTTGCATTTGAGAAACTATATTATGCCTTAGGTTTAAGCAATTAGGAAAATAGAAGATCTAGTAAACCTTAGGGGGCATTTTTGCCAAAACCCAAAAGTTTTAAAACAAAAACACCCCCTTCTCGTCTGGTACACACACATGAACACACAAAAACTCATAACAACCTTAAACCTCCATTGTTGATTTTCTAGCATTCAAGAATTCGTTCTATCTTCATCTTAATCTTAAGAATCATGTCTTCCATTACTGCTCAACAAACCAAACTTGATCTGGAACTTGTTCCAAAGGAGAAAAGAATTGACATTGGGAAATGCAACAGAAGACTTAATCCTGGAAAGATCCAAAGATAACCAACATTTCAAGTCGTTCTGGATGCTCTTGCTCTTACTCCATGCTACTTTGCATTTCTCATCACTGCAGATGTTCCATAAGTCTACATGCATCAATTCTGGGATTCTGTTTACATGCATGACACTTTCTACAGATTCAAAATGGATAAAAGGAAGAGATTCAAACTCAACCTGGAAGTCTTTAGAGATGTCTTCAAGATCTGCCCTAGAGTACAGGGTCAAGACTTTGATGCACTTCCTACTGATGAAGAAATTGTGTCAATACTTAAGAGACTTGGTCCACACTGGTAAAACCTATTCACTCACTGATGATGATTGTTGATCAAATGCAACAAACCTTGGATGACTATTGCTGCTCATAAAAAACATAAGTTTAATCTGGAAATACAATTGATCTTGACAATGCATCATCTCTCCCAAAGAAAAATATCCTTTGGGATAATACCATCAGAAGATGTGGACTGATGACGAACTACTTTGGGAAGACTTCAATCATACCAGATTAACAACAAACCCTACAAAACGCAAGAGAAAGGTGTAACAACCCTCGATTCACCAAAGTCATTCAATCACTACTTCCTGTACTCAATACAAGACACTCTCTTAGGAAAAACAAGATCAGGGATGCACACCTCCAGTGACGATATTTGATTAAAACTTTATAGAATTGTCTCAGCAAAAGAAAGAACTCAAATCTATGGTGCCATACATCCTGAATCTTTGGCCAGTCCTGAGATGCAGGAAACCAAAGCTTACAAGACTTACTTTGGTTTTTCTACATGAGCTACACCTCCTAAAAAGGCTCGAAAGTTCAAGAAGCCAGCCTCTCCTAAACTCACTACTGTCCCAGTTTCAACTGAAGAACCTACGGGAAAGTTAAAAAGAGTAAAGAGACCTGCAAAGAAGACTACTAAAGCTCCAGCAAGAGGTGTTGTTATTAGAGAAACTCCTGAGATACCAGTGTCTAAGAAGAAGGAAAAAATGGATGTTACTCGAGGCAAAGGAATTAAATTACTCTCTCAAGTGGCTTTAACTGAAGATGCTCAATTTGAAGAAGTTTGAAAGAAGAGTATGAGGGATTTTTACAAGACTCATCCAAGTAGATCTGGTACAGTTACCAAAACTGCTCTAAGTGCTACCAAAATCAAACCTTCTGTTACAAGTGAAGGAACTAGTGTTAAACCAGGGGTTCTCGATGTGACAGAATGTTGGGAAATATTCATTCCTGATTTGGTACCGTTAGTATATACTTCGTAACCGTAATATAGTTATACAGAGAGTACAAAGTTTTAAGTACGATTTAACTAACTGCTCGAGATATTTATACCAGTATCGTATACAAATAGTTAGTACCAAGTTTAAAGATAAGTATGAGATATAGGTAGGAACAGATATGTA
Source organism: Tanacetum coccineum (assembly GCA_026074375.1). Taxonomy (NCBI): domain Eukaryota; kingdom Viridiplantae; phylum Streptophyta; class Magnoliopsida; order Asterales; family Asteraceae; genus Tanacetum; species Tanacetum coccineum. Next base: position 62,266 of record BQNB010001505.1, read on the forward strand.
TTCTCTTTAACGGCGATTTGTAAGCTTGTTAGGGGTTTTATCCTTGGTCTATAAAAGAACCCCTATAGGCATTAATGAAAACACACAGATCTCATCTCATAACAATCATATCTCATAGTTAGTAATCTGTAATCATATTAGTAATTAATAGAAATCAAGTTTATATTCATTATTCATCTTATAATAATACTTATTGTGAGACTTCGCATATACAATAAAGTATTCATACTCAGCGTTCTCTATTATCAATTCTGTAATTATAACAAGTTTACTATCACCCTTAGCAGGCGCAAAGACTGTCAGTTTGGGACACACAAGTGGTATCAGAGCCTGTGAGAAATTCTGAGTAAGAAGAACAAAAACAAGCTATAAACCTCTATCTTACAAAGCAATTCAATGTCTGGATCACAAGATGATAATCCACCACCACCACCACCACCATCACAAACACCAACACAACAAACTTCTCACACTGTTTCAACCATCAAACTTCCTATTCTCAAGAAGGGAGAATATGACATATGAGCCATGAAAATGGAATATTATTTAGCCCATACAGATGATTCGTAGAATTTAACACATGTAAAAATATAATATATAATACTATGGCAAATTACCAATTTACCCTTGAGGACAAAGGTAAAAGGAAATCCAAGTGAAGTAAATATTGAGCCTCAGTCTGACCCATCACCTAGACCTTCACCTACCACTAATATTCCTGATTCCATTCCAGAGGCTTCTGGTGGGAATCATGGAGGTCAGTCATCTAGTGATAGATCCCTTTCAGGGACTGAGGGTGACATGACACTCCAAAGTGTATATGATCTTTGTATCTCTCTGTGTTCACAGGTTACAGATCAGGCCAAGCAAATTAAACACTTGAAGGCACAGATCAAGAAGCTAAAGAAGAAAGCCAAACCTGTGATTACACACTACAAAGCCTGGTTAAAGAGTATCTCCTTGAAGGAACGGTTGGCAGTAAAGAAATCCTTAAAGAAACACTGGATGCAAAAGGAGCATGTATCCAAACAAGGGAGGAAAACTGCCAAAGCTGAACCTTCAGTCCATAAAGATTCAGCTTTTGATGAGCTTGCTGATGATACAGTGGATTATATGGAATCTGAGAATGCTCAAGATGAGGGGAGGACAAGATCAAGAGTTAGTGAAGAGAAAGAGACTGCTGATGATGAAGTTAGTACTGAAGATGTACTTAGTACTGCTCAGCAAAAAGTTAGTACTGACAGACCAAATGTTAGTGCTGACAGACCAAGAGTTAGTACCGACAAGGAAGAAGTTAGTACCGAGAGACCAGATGAAGGTACTGATGCTCAAAGTGATGAAGGTACTGATACTCAAACACCTCCAACAACCACTACTCCATCAATATTTGGTGATGATGTGATTATTGCTCAAGTACTTCTTAACATGAGCCAAGCCAAAGCAGTTTCAAGAGAAAAAGAAAAAGGAGTAGAACTTAAGGATGTTGAAGATTCTAAGAGACCTAGACCAACTTCAACCAGATTATTATTGACTTTAAAGCCTCTTCCAAAGATTGATCCAAAAGACAAAGGGAAAAAGAAAATTGAAGAGGAAGATGAGTCTGATAGTGAATCTGATGGTATTCCTGAAGCTGAAAAGAAGTTTAAGCAGCTTGCCAGTGATGAAGAAATGGCTAGGAAGGTACAAGAAGAATGGGAAGGTGAAGAGGAAAGAAAAAGATTAGCTGAGAAAGAAGCTACAAATGATGCTCTCATAAGAAATTATGATGACATAAAGGCAAGAATTGAGGCTGATAGACTTCTTGCTGAAAAGCTTCAAGAAGAAGAAAGAGAGCAATTTACAATAGAAGAAAGAGCAAAATTCCTTCATGACACAATTGCTGCTCAAAGAAAATTCCTTGCTCAACAAAGATCAGAAGCTATCAGGAACAGACCACCTACAAAGAATCAACTGAGAAATCAAATGATGACCTACTTGAAGCATGTAGGAAACTTCAAGCATTCTGATTTGAAAACCAAGAAGTTTGAGGAAATACAAGCTCTGTATGAAAAGATTAAGAGGTCAGATGAAGATTTCATTTCTATTGGGTCTGCTGAAGATGAAAGACTGATCAAAAAGATGAATGAAAAAGGAATTGATTCTTCTAAGAATGAAAGTGTCAAGGAGGAGGATAAAGAAGAAGAAGGTACTAAGAAAAGAAAGGGTGGTCATATCAAAATGATTGCAAGGAAAAAGAAAAGATCTCAATCGGATGTTGACAGTGATGATGAACATAAAAAATGCCTGAAGATTGTTACATTTGAGAGTATCTTAGATAGTGAGATAATGGAGAAGAAATCAGTTATTGCTAGATTGAACAAGGTATCATCACCAGATGGAGATTATCTTGTTATCTACAGAGCCAATGGGAATTTCAGGGCATTCAACTATCTCATGGAGGTACTTCATATTTTTGATAGGCAAGATCTATTTCATTTGTATGACTTGATGAGGGAGCAGTACTCAGAAGTTACATTAGATGGATTTGCATTGATTCTTTGGGGAGACTTGAAGATTATGATGGAATCCTCAACAGAAGGAAATGAACAAAGTGACTTCTGGAGTGGTCAACAAGATTGGAAGATTGTCACATGGAGGTTGTATGAATCTTGTGGAGTCTGCATACTGGAATTTGAGGATGGGATAGTTATTCATATGTTGGTTGAAAGAAGATATCCTCTCTCAAAAGATTTATTGCAAAGGATGCTTGATCTTGGTTTGGAAGTTGAAAGAGAAAGTTCTGTTGCTCTTGATTTGATAAGATTTATTAAGCAACAGATAGATGAAGAATGATGTTGTGAATGGAATTGAGAAGGGTTTGAGTGTTGGCTAACCACCACACAACAAATGGTCATCAGTTCACCATGCTTAATAGGCATAAGAACTGGCTAGTCCATAAGCAAACGGCTTGTGGTAAAGACTTCTCAAATCCGTTTATGGTTGACAATTTACCAAAAATTGTAGGGTTTTCAACTCACCTTGCTTCATTGGTGAAGAGTTGGCTAGTCCAAGATCAAACAGTTCTTGGTAAAGACTACTCAAATCTGTTGATAGCTGATAGTTTGCTAAAAACTATATGGTTTATCAATGCACCATGTTATGGCAATGAAGCATTGGCTAGTCCAAAAGCAAACGGTATTTGGTAAAGACAAATCAATTCCGTTGATGGTTGACAGTTTACCAAAAACTGTATGGTAATTAACTCACCATATTTTTGAAATAAAGAGTTAACTATCCCAGAGCAAACGGCTACTGGTAAAGGAACATCAAATCCGTTTATGGCTGGTAGTTTGCCAAAAACTACAAAGCCAACTTAGTTGGATTGTTGCTGAAAAGATGTTGCTGTGTTGCTGAGAAGACAAAGTTGCTGCTGAAGATGGATAGTGTTTAAAGATCAAGATATGTTAAAGTGTTTGGATACATCCTCTATGAATTTAAGAAGATAAACCTGAAGAAACATGAAGTTAAAAGAGTTCAACATTCATGTTTAAGGGAGGATTGTTGGGAATTATGTTTTCCTAACTTAGTACCGTTAGTAATAATAGTTAGTACCGATAGTTATAATTAGTACTGACAGTACAAAGTGTTAAGTACTGATCAGATAGTTAGTACTGTTAGTAGAAATTAGTTAGTACCGTTTAAGAGATATGTATGAGATATTCTAGGAAAAGATATGTATTATCTTTTACGCGTTTTGTAAGCCTGTTAGGGTTTATCCTTGGTTTATAAAAGGATCCTTCATGGCATAGTTAGAGATACGAGTTCAATATACATCTCATACAATCATATCTCATAGTTAGTAATCTGTAATCACTCAAAGCAGATTAATAGAAATCATTATTTAGTTTTTCATTGTTCTTCTTAGTACTTGTGTTAAGATTCCGCATTAGCACATAGTATTCATAGTCAGTGTTTCTATATAGTCAAACTGTATTTATACAAGTTGGCTATCACCCTTAGTAGGCTGCAAAGATCTATTCAGTTGGGGACTCATAAGTGGTATCAGAGCCTGTGAGAAACTCTGAGTAAGAAGAACAAACAAAACCAGTTTTACATCTCCATCCTACAAAACTAAACACGTCTGGATCACAAGATGAAATTCCACCACCACCACCACCTCCACCATCATCATCACAAACACCAACACCAACAAACTCCTTACACAATTTCAACCATCAAACTTCCTATTCTCAAAAGGGGAGAATATGACATATGGGCCATGAAAATGGAACATTATTTAGCCCATACAGACTATCCTATCTGGGAGGTTATACAAAATGGAAATGGTCCTGTATCAATCACCACAGATACACAAGGACAAATCAAGGTTCTACCTCCAAGAACTGCAGAAGAAATTATAGCTAGAGAAAGAGAAAGAAAAGCAAGGACCACTTTGCTTATGGCTCTACTAGAAGATCATCTTGCTAAATTTCATAAGATGACTGATGCAAAAGAGATATGGGATGCCATCAAATCCAAATTTGGTGGAAATGACGAATCAAAGAAGATGCAGAAGTATATCTTAAAGCAACAGTTTGAAGGATTCTTTGTATCAAACTCAGAAGGGCTTCATAAAGGCTATGATAGGTTCTAAAGTCTTCTGAGTCAATTAGAGATTCATGGAGCAGGTGTATCCACTAAGGATGCAAATCAAAAATTCCTTAGATCTCTACCTTCTGCATGGTTTCAAGTTTCCTTAATTATGAGGACCAAACCAGGAGTGGATAGTCTCAGCTTTGATGATTTGTATAATAATCTAAGAGTCTTTGAGAATGATGTAAAAGGCTCTACTGCATCATCCTCTAGCATGCAAAATGTAGCATTTGTCTCTGAGAACACCAGCAGTACTAATGATGTTAGTACCGCTTACAGTGTTTCTAATCCTTCTGGTCAAAACTCACAGTATGAACAAACTTCATCATACTCCTTGCTTGCTAATCAATCAAGTTGCCCTAATTATTATTTGTTTTCATTGTTCTTCTTAGTACTTGTGTTAAGTTTTTGCATTAGCACATAGTATTCATAGTCAGTGTTTCTATATAGTCAAACTGTATTTATACAACTTGGCTATCATCCTTAATAGGTTGGAAATGTCTATTCAGTTTGGGACTCACAAGTGGTATCAGAGCCTGTGAGAAACTCTGAGTAAGAAGAACAAACAAATCCAATTATACATCTCCATCCTGCAAAACTAAAACATGGTACTAAATCAAAAAAGATAAATATCCACCACCACCACCACCACCTCCATCATCATCATCATCACAAACCCCAACACAAACAAAATCTCCTCCGATACTGTACAACCATCAAACATCCTATTTCTCAAAAAAAAGAGAATATGATATATGGGCCATGAAAATGGAACATTATTTGGCCCATACAGACTATCCAATCTGGGAGGTTATACAAAATAAGAATGTCACTGTTCATTACTAGCTATACACAAGGAATAAATTAAGGGTTTTTGGCCTCCACCAAGACTGCAAAGAAATTATACCAAGTATAGAAGAAAAGCAAGTCCACTTTGCTAGTGGATCTGCCAGCAATAATCTGGCTAAATGTTCATAAGATGACGAATCAAAAAATGTGAGGATGCCATCAAAATCGAGATTGGTGGAAATGACGACATCCCAAAAGATGCAGAAGTATATCTTGTAGCAACATTGAAGATTCTCTGTACAAACTCAGACAGGGCTTTCATAAAGCTATGACAGGTTCCAAAGTCTTCTGAGTCAATAGAGATTCATGGAGCAGGTGATCCACTGAGGATGCATACTTTAAAAATTTCCTTAGGATCCTTACTACTGCTGGTCAAAGTTTCCCTAAATTATGAGACCAAACCAGGAGTGACAGTCTCTATATTGTATTATCTGTACAATAATCTATAGAGTCTTGGAACTGATGTAAAAGGCTGCTACGCATCATCCTTTAGCTGCGCAAAATGTAACTTTGTCGCTGTGAACACCAGTTCAGTACAATGATGTTAAGTATCCTGCTGGCTTATATGGGGGGGGGGGGGGGGGGAGTGTTTCGTAGATTGGCGCTGGCTGGTCAATACCGGCGACAGTGAGGAGGGCGCGATCATCATCAATATAGCGGTGCGACAGTGTAGTGCATATGTGTATCATATTACGCGATGGAGGGCAGATAGGATGAGTGCGCAAACACTGGTTGATAGAACGACACGCGACTGACAGTGTAGGACGATATGTCACTTCGTGTGGCCCTGCGTATATGACTAAAAGAAATGGACTTGAATGGCAAGTGCCATGATCTCATGAGAATGATAAAGTTGTAAAAAAGACTGGTAGAATAGCTACAATTTAATGCAAAAGAACCATTGGCTTGATAGAAAAAAAAAAAAACCAAAGTTGAATGCTTACACAATTGCCAATAGACTGCATTTCTATAGATGTAGATACAAAGAAATCAAGATAATCAGGAGGAGGGATGCAATGGAACTCTATGTAAAGAAAAAAATAAATTAAAAAATAAAAAAAATAAAAAAAAAAAATAAAAATAAAAATAAAAAAAAAAGAAAAAAAATTTAAAATAAAATAAAAACAAAAAAAAGAACTAAGGATGGGAGCAGAACTGTAAGAAGGAGACTCTAAAGCATTGGTGACGTCACTTTGATGAGAAGAGTAGATTTGACCTTAGTCACATCTAAGAAGAAGATGAAATAGATTTGATGCTTGCAACAGCTCAGAATCAGACACAGAGGTACTTTAAAACCTGTTCAACATAAGTGTAAAGAGCCTTAATGCTAACCGGCAAAGCTGTATGATGCTAAGAGAGAACAACTTATTGATGCTAGCATAGAAATATAAGCATATTACTCAAGGTCTATAATGAAAAGTTGAAGCCATAGTTGCTCATCTACATGACTTCTGTGGTATAAAAAAGATATAAAATTGGAGGTTGTTAATATAGATTAGTAATTTCTGATGTTTCTAACATTCCATAAGAAATGGTTGTGAAGAAGCTTCAAAAAAAATAGGTTATTTAAAAGATAAAGTAAGATTTTTGACATTAATCTTCTAAAATATCTTAGTAAACTGCTTATACCCAAATGAGCTTTTATTATTTGGGCTTGGTATGAGGATGATAATGTAGAATATCCACATATCCAGTATGCTTAAAATAACCCAAATAAACCTCAAAATGACCAAAAAATGGCAAAAATATGCTTGTATTTGTATTTTGTTCAAAAATCTTTGCTACTTTTCAAAGGTTTAGTTTGGGGAAGATTCGAGGTATTTGGTTATAAGGCATGTGATATTGCGTGAGGACACACAATCGTTTAGTTTGGGGAATTTTGATAAGTGTAAAATACACATATCCGTTTATACCTAAAATAACCCAATTAAACCCAAAACAGACCAAAAATGGCAAAAATATGCTTGTATTTGTGTTTTGTGTGTGCAGGTATGGATAAGTCAAAAATCACAAGAAAACAGTCAAAATCGAGCAAGCACGGATACGAGAATCAGAAGAGTACAAAGCCGAAGCCCCAAAGCCCAAATCCTTAGCCAATTTCCTTTTGTAGCATCTACAAGGGCCAATCTTGCAATTTCCAAAAGTTATTTATAACTTGAAAGAGAGAAAAGAAAGACAAGGACCAAATGTGCAAACTCACCAAAGTTCAACAGTTTTAACTGTCCTAAAATAGGCGGGAAACCCATTTACTATTCACCCGTCTTCTCCATTTCACCAGCATAGGTAAAAGAGAGGGCAAATAGAAATTGAGGGTCAAAGACGTCTATTCAAGTGGTCTATATCAAGATGTCATAGACAAATCAGTCAAATCAAGCTCCTATTGGCCAAGACGCATAAGAGAGAATCATGTACAAGAGAAGAAAGCACAAATTTAAGTGGGTTTTTGTGCTAATTTACTCACAAAACTAACACAAACGTCACATCAAAGAATGCCAGCCTGGCAATCCTCAGGTGTCCACAAATCAATCCAACGGCCACAATAGAAGTTCAAATGATTGAAGAAATAATTGGTTGAGATTAAAAGTTTAGAGAGCAAGGCAAGATGACCTAGATGCTTCAGCTTGGCACTATAAATAGGCCTCATTCTCACACACACAAAATGGTCTTCTTTTTATCTAGTTTTTATGTAATTTTTAGTAGCTTAAATTTGTATTCTCGAGGATATTCAAATTTCATTAGAATCTTCTTCGATCTGAAAACCTTAATCATCAAGCTACAATCCTTGTCATCTGTTACTTTTATCTAGAATCCTATCTCAAGATACTTAGCATAAGTATCAACTCTTTTAGAGTTTTGATAAGTGTAAAATACACATATCCGTTTGTACCTAAAATAACCCAAATAAACCCAAAATAGACCAAAAATGGCAAAAATATGCTTGTATTTATGTTTTGTGTATGCAGGTACGGATAAGTGTCCACAAGACGCTAATCACAAAGCAGTAACAAAAGATTAATATAGGATAGCAAGGTGGATTCGTGAAAAAAGAAGATAAATCTGCTCCAGACTACCTTGTACTGCCTATATGGTCTTCTTATTCTTCAACAGTCAAGAGATCAACAACAAAGGATGCAGGTAAAGCACCTAACAACCATCCTGATTTAAAGACAGATGAGAAGCCAGTAGATAAGGAAGATCAAGTCTTTTTGGATGAACTTGAAAGACTTAAAAGGCAAGAAAAGGATGCTAATGATGCAGCTGAAGCTCTCAGGAAGGAGTTTGCACAAGAAACTGAGAATTTGCTTATACAAGTAGGAGCTGCTAAAGCTAGCAGTACTAACATAGTTAATACTGTTAGCATACCAGTTAGTACTGTCAGCATACCAGTTAGTACTGTCAGTCCTTATGATGGACTATCCCTCTCTGATCCAACCAATCCTGAACAAGATGATTTCAAAATAACCTGCACTTGAAGGACATTAACAAATCCTACTGATGGTATTTTTACTAATTCATCTTATGATGATGAGGGTGTAGTGGCTGATTTCACAAACTTAGAAACTATTGTGAATGTCAGTCCTATTCCCACATCAAGGATAAACACCTTTTCATTCCATCAACTTTAATCCCTTAGATCCACAATCCGCAGTTCAAACAAGAAGTAAAGTGACTAAAAGTTCTGGAGCCCATGCTTTTGTAAGTTATGTTCAAAAGCAAAGGAGAAATAATCATAAGGACTTCCAGCATTGTTTATTTGCTTGTTTCTTGTCTCAAAATAAACCCAAGAAGATTTCAGAAGCACTTGAAGATGAAATTTGGGTTGATGCTATGTAAGAAGAATTGATGCAGTTCAAAATTCAGAAAGTTTGGATTCTTGAGATTTGCCTAGGTGAATAAGCTATTGGAACAAAAATGGGTTATGAGAAATAAGAAGGATAGAGAGGAGTTTGTTGTTAAAATAAAGCAAGGTTAGTTGCTCAGGACATAAGGGCAAAGGAGGGGTAGATTATGAATGAGGTTTTTTTTTTTTTTTTTTTTTTTTTTTTTTTTTTTTTTGCTCCTGTGGTAAGGATTGAAGCCATTAGGATCTTTTTAGCCTTTGCCTCTTACATGGGCTTCATAGTTTATCAAATGGATGTGAAAAGTGCCTTCCTTTATGGCAAAATTGATGAGGAGGTATATGTGTCTCAACCACCAGTTTTATAGATCCTAATATCCTCAGAAAGTCACAAGGTATGAAAGCACTAGTATGGCTTACACCAAGCTCCTAGAGCATGTGTATGCACTTTTCTACTTTCTTGTTGAAGAAGGATACAGGAAGAGGAACTAAAGGACAAGACTATTCTTCGTTAAGAAGGACAAACATGATATCAAATTAGTACAATTTAAGTGGATGATATCACTTTGGTCTAAAGATATCTTAGAGTGATGAATTTGAGGCATTTAATGAAGATTATATTTTGAGATGAGTTCTATAGGAGAGCTCACCTTTTATCTTGATTACAAGTCAAACGAAAGCAATGGTATCATTTATAAGCAAGGATAAAATATGTTTGCAGAAATCCTGAAGAAGTGTGACTTTGTCAATGTTAAGACTGCCTAGTACAACCAATTGAGATCCCAAGCCTTTTGTCAAGGATGAGGAAGACAGTGATTGGATTGTACATATTTATAGGTCCATTATTGGTTCTTCATGTACTATGACTGTTTCTAGTCCTGGATTTTAAGTTGCATTCTGTGCTTGTTTCTAGGTTTCAGTCACTTTCATGTACACTCCAATCTAAGTGCTGTCAAGAGAAATATTTAGGTATTTAACGGTCAAACCCAAACTAGGCCTTTGGTATCCTAAAGTGTCATCATTTGACCTGGATGCCTACTTAGATAGTGATTATGCTGGAGCAAATTTTGACAGGAAATCCCAACAGGAGGTTGAGTCAATTTCTGGCAGGGGAACTTATTACTTGGCAATGCCAAAATGCAAGACCATTGTGCTACTTCTACTTAGAGGCAGAATATGTTGTTTGCTGCATAGCTGTTGGTGGGCAAGTATTTGTGGAATCAAAATCAAATGTTTAGACTACGGTTTAATTTCATGAACAAACAAAGAATCTACATTGATAATAAAGCAACAATATTCATTGTAAAGAATCAAGTTAATCATTCCAAAACAAAGCATATTTGCTATAGGGCACCACGTCAAAAGGTATGCGTTATTGAGAAGAAACTTATCCAGGTGTTTAAAATCCACACTGATGACAATGTATCTGATCTTCTAACTAAGGCATTTGATGTTAGCAAGTTCCAGTTCTTGGTTGTTTCTATTGGGATGATAAATCCATAAGCTGCATTAGTTAAAGGGAGGCAATATGATGTGTTGTACAGTTTGTATGAAGTGTTCAGTGTGAAGAAACATTTTAACCATAAGTGATGCATTTCAAGAAGTTCATTGGGATTTAGAGAGTCATTGGAAAGCTTTAGGTGGTAACTAGCGCTGATGTTACCCTAAATTGTAGCATTATTTATTGCAACATTTTGTACCGATAGTGTAGAGTAGTACCGATAGGGCAAAGTTAGTACCGCTATAGAGACGTTGAAGAAAAATACCTTTGCCAAGATGTAACAAAGTGTAAAATTGAAACGGTTTCCCTCCTTGAAGTTCAGGTTTCCTAAACCTATATTAAACCCATCTCAATTGCACATTGCCACTTCCATAATCACTCTTAAATACTATTCGTTGATACAAGCCATAATCTCTCTCACACCGACGATCACATCATTCGAAAATAATGGAAGTTCTTGAAATTCTGTGCACTAAGCATATATGGTCGCATATTTGAAGATAATACTGAATGGGAATGCTGAGTTTCATGAGATCGTTGATTTTCTTACACGAAGTTCCATTCATCATGCTCTCACTGTAAGTCTAGTAGTTTCTACTACATTTGTTGAACAGTTTTGGTCGTCTGGTAAGTCCAAAATAATCAACAATGTTAGGCACATTTATATGCCACGTAGCTGCAAGGCCTGTGTCTATCTCTGAAGCAACAATAAGAAAGTGATCTTCTTTTTGATGATGCTAAATGGGATAGACTCCACTCCCATAAATCAGGCTATATGATTGCTATAACAGCTTTGGGGTAATGAGGGGAATACCTATGTAAACATTTAACAAAGCTTTGTTTTCACCCCAATGGAGGTTTCTATTTCATACAATGAATCATTGTATTAGTTCAAAAAGCACCTCTTGGGATCAAATTCCCACTAACATTGCCACTGGCTTGTAATTTGCTTAACAACTACTACAAAATATAATTTTTTCAAATTAATTTTAATGGTATGGCTTAGACATTTATATGCAAAGAAGAAGTTTGTAATGTACCCCAACCACGTTTCATTTCAATCTTTTTAGATAAACAGCTAGAGAATGTACTAGTACCTTTAGATCATTTTCCTGTAAATGCTTTGACAAGTAAAGTTTTCTCCTTATGGATATAAAAGAGGGTAACATTTTTTCAGTGGAAGAGTCACGACCTTTATATTGCTTCTATATGGGAACGATAAAACCAACTAGGATGAGGGTGCCCCCTTTAGAAAAACATCTGAATCACAACCTACAACCCTCGCCTCCTCACCGCAAGGTGAAGCACTCTGTTTACCCTCAGCGCGACCCCATCCCCTAGAACGCTTCAAACACCTTCTAATTACTATTCTTGATTTCTATTACCAAAAAGTTGCTGTGGGAATTCATGGAGAGGCATTCATCCCAGTGATAAATCCTTTCTGGGAATGAGGGTGATAATACCACTCCAGAAGTGTCACATGATCTTTGTAACTGCGTCTCGTGGTACTCAGGTTTTAGAGAGATCAAGTTTGCCAGAGAAAAAATTCAACACTGTGCAAGCACACAGATTCAACACACATTACTCAAGAAGCAAGCAAGACCGTGCGGAGTCTCTCTCTGCCAAAAGAAGCACGTCGGTGGAACAAGAGCATGCGGATGAAAGAGTTGGCATTCCTTCAAGCAAAGAAATTGGCAGGTAAAGAGATCCTTCAAAAAAGAACTAGATGCAAAAAGAGTCTGTATCCAAATAGGGGAGGAAGTCTGCCAAAGGTGAACCTTCAGTTCATAAAGATCCATTGATTGATGAGATTCCTAAAGATATAGTGGATTATATGGAGACCGAGGATGCTCTAGATGTGGGGAGGACAAGAGATGTAGTGGATGAAGAGAAGGAGAATGCTGAAGATGTACTTAGTACTGAAGATGTACTTAGTACTGCTCAACATGTTAGTACTGACGGTACTAAAAATGTTAGTACTGACAAAGAAAAAGTTAGTACTGACAGACAAATAGTTAGTACTGACGGATCCAAAGTTAGTACCGACAAGGAGAAAGATAGTACCGATAGAATAGATGAAGGTACTGATGATCAAACTGAAGGAGGAAGGGCTACTCAAAGTACTCAAACACCTACTTCTACAATATTTGGAGATGATGAACAAATAGCTCAAGTTCTTCTTAACATGAGCCAAGCCAAAGCAGTTTCAAGAGAGAAGGAGAAAGGAGTAGAGTTTAAGGATATCGAAGAAACTGAGAGACCTAGGCCTACTTTAACTAGATCATTATTGACATTAAAGCCTCTTCCAAAGATTGATCCAAAAGACAAAGGGAAATAAGAAACATTAAGAGGCAGATGATCTGAAGGAATCTAAAGTATTCCTGAAGCTGAAAGAAGTTTAATCAGGTTGCCAGTGATGAAGAAATGGCTAGGAAGGTACAAGAAGAATGGGAAGGTGAAGAGGAAAGAAAAAGATTAGCTAAAGAAGAAGCTACCAATGAATCACACAAAGAAATTTATGATGACATAATGGCAAGAATTGAGGCTGATATACTTTTTGCTGAAAAGCTTCATGAAGAAGAAAGAGAGCAATTTGCAATAGAAGAAAGAGAAAAATTCCTTCATGACACAATTGTTGCTCAAAGAAAATTCCTTGCTCAACAAAGATCAGAATCTATAGGAACAGACCAATTACAAAAAATCAACTGAGAAACAAATGATGACCTACTTTGAAAGCAAGTAGGAAACTTCAAGCATTTTGATCTGAAAACCAAGAAGTATTGAGAAAATACAAGCCTATAAGAAAAGATTAAAAGGTCAGAATTAAGATTTCATTTCTATTGGGTATGCTGACGATGAAAGACTATAAAAAAGATATGAAAAAGGAATTGATTTCTTCTAGAATGGAAAGTGTCAAGGAGGAGGTGGTAAAGAATGAAGAAGGTACAAGAAAAGAAAGTGGTCAGAACAAAATGATTCCAAGGAAAAAGAAAAGATTCTCAATTGGATGTTGACAGTGAAGATGAACATAAAAATGCCAAAGATTGTTGACTTTTGAGAGTAATCTTAATAGTGAGATAAATGGAAAAAATCATTTATTGCTAGATTGAACAAGATATCATCACCAGATGGAGATTATCTTGTTATCTACAGAGCCAATGGGAATTTCAGGGCATTCAACTATCTCATTGAGGTACTTCATATTTTTTATAGGCAAGATCTATTTCATTTGTATGACTTGATGAGGGAGCAGTACTCAGAAGTTACATAGATGATTTTGATTGATTCTTTGGGGAGACCATGACGGATTATGATGGAATCCTCAACAGAAGGAAATGAACAAAGTGACTTCTGGAGTGGTCAACAAGATTGGAAGATTGTCACATGGAGGTTGTATGAATCTTGTGGAGTCTGCATACTGGAATTTAAGGATGGGATTGTTATTCATATGTTGGTTGAAAGAAGATATCCTCTATCAAAAGATTTATTGCAAAGGATGCTTGATCTTGGTTTGGAAGTTGAAAGAGAAAGTTTTGTTGCCCTTGATTTGATAAGATTTATTAAGCAACAGATAGATGAAGAATGGAGATTGTGAAAATGGAATTTACGAAGGTTTGAGTGGTTTGGCTACAACACCACAACAACACATGGGTCATCTAGTTCCCAAGCTTAATAGGCATAAGAACTGGCTAGTCGCATAGTAAACGGCTTATTGTAAAAGACTTCTCAAATCCGTTTATGGTTGACAATTTACCAAAACTTGTATGGTTTTCAACTCACCGTTACTTCATTTGTGAAGAGTTGCTAGTCCCAAATCAACAGTTCTTGGTAAAGACAACTCAAATCTGTTTGAAAGCAGATAGTTTGCTAAAAAACGAATATGTGTTCATTCAATGCACCATGTTATGGCAATGAAGCATTGGCTAGTCCAAAAGCAAATGGTATTTGGTAAAGACAAATCAATTCCGGTTGATGGTTGACCGTTAAGCCAAAAAATTTAATAAGTAAATAACTCACAATTTTTAAAAAAAAAATAAAATTTAACTATCCTAGAGCAAACATCTACGGTAAAGGAACATCAAATCCGTTTATGGCTGGTAGTTTGCCAAAAACTACAAAGCAACTTAGTTTGGATTGTTTACTAAAAGATGTTGCTGTGTTGCTGAGAAGACAAAGTTACATGATCAAGATGGCAAAGATTAATCAGATCAAGTTCCCAAGATATGTTTAAAAGTGATTGATGACTTCCTCTATGAATTTAAGTAAGATAAACCTTAAGAAAAACATGAAGTTAAAAGAGTTAAACATTCATGTATAAGGGAGATTGCCTGGGAATTATTTTTCCTAACTTAGTACCGTTATAATAATGTTACTACCGATAGTTAAATTAGTACTGGTACATACAAAGTAGATAAGTACTGATCAGAAAGTAAGTTACTGTTAGTATGAAATAAGTTATATCGTTAAAGAGATATGTAGATATAATCTAGGAAAAATAATAAATTATCATTACGCAATTTATAAAGTCCTATTAGGTTTATCCTTGGTGTTATAAAAGATCCTCAGTGGCATAGTTAGGATACGATTCAATACATCTCATACAATCATATCTCATAGTTAGAAATCGTTTAATCACTCAAAGCAGATAATAAAATCATTATTTAGTAATTCATCGTTCTTACTAAGTACTTGTGTTAAGATTCCGCATAGCACATATATTTCATAGTTTAGTGTTTCTATATAGTAAAACGTATTTATCAAGTGGCTATCACCCCGTAGAAGGCTTGCAAAGTTCCTATAGTTCGGGACTCACATCCTTACAAGCTCAGTGTACAAAAGGCATGTCATCTACCGATCGAGCTCGACACAAAGACATATAGGTCCTTGAGCATGGCAACTTTAACCTTTGACTGTCGGTGATCACCGAAAGGGGGGGGGGGAGTTCAACTCATGAATTAAATGAACTTCGTGACAAGACTATAGAATTCTTTAATTTACAAAGAGAAGCAAAGAGGATCCCATGAATTCCCAAGATCAAAAACACTATTTCACCGGAGATAAAGTCCTCCTCTTTAATTCTCGATTGAAGATTTTCTTGGGCAAGTTAAAATCCCATTGGTCCGGACCGTTCACCATTGCCCAAGTGTACCCTTATGGCACTGTCGAGTTATCCCAAACCTCCGGCCAAGTTTAAGGTAGACACCATAGATATTAAGCACTTACTTATTTTTGGAGGGGACATAACACAAATTGTTGTTCAGTACCTCCAAACTTTCCCTAAGGACCAATGAATTCGGGGACGGGTCAAGCTAAGTGACCCTAAAAAAGCGCTTCGTGGGTGGCAACCCATGCTTATCCTAATATAATATTAATGGTAGTAATGAATAAGTGTTTTGTAACGTGAGGAGGTGTGCCTCTTCCATTCTCGTTTGCTTGTGTTTTTGTGTTGTATGTCTAGGATTGCCCGGATTTTGAAGCCTCTCGTGCTCGTGGTTTTGTCCTTCGATCACAAGAGCTTCACATCCTCAGCTTCATTTTGGGAATCCAATATCCAAATCTTATCGACTAACGTTTATCTTTGAGCATACTTAATAAACGGCTTTAGATTTACGTAGAGACCCTTCTTAAAACATTGAGGACAATGTTTAGTTCTAGTATGGGGGATCTATCGATTTGATTGTGCCTGCAGTCGTTGTTTTCACGTAATCCCGTTTTTACCACCAAAATTTAAAAAATATTGTGATTTTGTGCAAAAATTGAAAAATTTTCAAAAATAAAATAAGTGTTTTGTCACAATTTTGACTTTCCTGCTGGGTAGAATAAGAATAAATTTTGACTCGATCGAGCGTGTTGAGCTCTAGCTTGTTCCTTAACTTTTAGACTAAGCATTCGCGAATCTTTGCGAAGAACGAAAAATGATAGAGTTAAGTATGAGTTGGATGCTAAACAAGGATTATTTGGAAATCTTACAAGCTCATGTGTGTAATTTGTGGCTTTTTCTCCCATAAGCTCCTAACCGGACTAATAATACGTGCTATTTTTGAAAATTAAACTTAAATCAACAATTTTTGAATTTGAAATGTAGTCGATAGCAATAATTTTAGTCTTAGTTCAAATTTATACTTAAATTTTCCAAAAAGAAATTCTCTCTATATATCGTATAAAGTGTAAAATAAAAAAAATGAATGAAAAAAAATGATGAATGAATAAATGATGAGTAATAATTATAAACTGTGAGCTGATAAAAGTTTGCTGCATCTTGCCGGCTCACAACCGATGTTGCAGCCTTCTAAAGAAAGCCCATAGTAAGAATAATAATCCGAGACCGATAAAAGTTTGCTGCATCTTGCCGGCTCACAACCGATGTTGCAGCCTTCTAAAAGGTCGAGGGTTACAATTGCATCATGGTTATGTTAATGTTAAAGTGCAATAAGTATGATTTAATAAATATAGGGAAAATCTCTTTTTCTTAAATTTAAATACGCTTTTGAACTAAGACTATTTCGTTTTAAGTTGTGGTTTCTAAATAAGCTATGTATGAACGGGAAGCCTAAGAGTTTTTGAAACCGAAGGTCCGTGAGTCCCGATACTAGTCTCTGTGGGGTGTCAAAAGCCTGGTCACTTAGCCGCAAGGTTGGGATGTGCCGAGACGAAAGTCGCTACATGGGATGATCTCGCCTTCAAACTCATTATTCTCGGGTGGAACGTGAAGCATAGAAATTTTGCAAAACGTTGATCCATGGTTGAAATTCGAAATGGCACATTCACCTAATATATAATAATTGTCGGGAGTGAAAAGTTCACAAGTTACAAATATGAGTAGTGTTAGCATCTTAACTTATATTTAACGGTGATTTCGTTTTAAGCTTGGTTTGGAATAAGTGAAAAGTCGGGAACGATGAATTTATCCTTTTTGGGGCATTTTAGGATTGA
The DNA here is from genome assembly GCA_026074375.1 of Tanacetum coccineum. Classification (NCBI taxonomy): domain Eukaryota; kingdom Viridiplantae; phylum Streptophyta; class Magnoliopsida; order Asterales; family Asteraceae; genus Tanacetum; species Tanacetum coccineum. Next base: position 80,019 of record BQNB010001505.1, read on the forward strand.
AATGTTTCTTGTTCTATGATCCCTAAAAGTTATAAAATAACGAAAGTCAAACATGTTAGTTAGTTGAGAAAAAGAAAAAGGAAAAATACAAAAATATTAGTGGTAGTTAGTGTAAATATAAAAAATGGTCAAAACGGGGCTTATCTAAACTATTGATTCTTTAATTCCCCTCGATGAACACTTAGCTACTTTTCGAGGTTATTAGTCGAGGGGGATTGAGGGTCTTAGTTTTCTTAAGTGTTTACTTATAGCATTGCGTGAGGACACGACAATATCTTAGTATGGGGGATTTTGGTATGTGCTTAATTACACATACCATTTTCCATTAAAAACGGACTTAAACGACCAAAAACGTACCAAAAATACATTGTATTTGTATGTTTTGCATTTGTATTGTGCAGGTAACGGATATCTAAGAAAAGGACAAAATCGAAGCCAAAACGGACAAAACCGAGCACGGAATGGAAAAGCGTGAGGAGTAAAAAAAAGTCAAAATCAAGTCAAAGTCAACCCCGAGAAGTGGCATTGGAAAGAGCATCGAAAACCAAACCCGAAAACCTAAATCGTCAAAAGTGGGCCCACCCGTACCCACCTAGTGGGCCCGGGTCAGCCAACTTATATATTACACTCACTTTACCCTTTAAAAAACCTAATACCCTTTTTAATTATACCCGGCCCAACAAACAAGCCCAAAACCATAACCCATAACCCTTTTAACAAGCCTGTTAGCCCATATCCTTTTAATCCTAACCCCGTTAGTCCTTTAAGGACTAACGGTGCAAACAAACATATAACCTCAGGGACTGAATTTGCCAAACTCTCCCAAACTATAACACCACAAGGACTATGATTGCAATACCATATAACAAAATGAGGGACCAATGTTGCCATATCACCAAACTCTTACCCTATAAACAAAGCACTGTTTATCTCTCCCATTTCCCGCTAAACCCATTTTTGGCACTATTCACCCATCGTTTTCACTTCTCCCTGCAGCATACAAACAAACCCATCACTTTCCCATCACATAGGCTCATTGCCACGCTAGCAATCCCCTCAAAACCCATTCGTCAAAGGAATAGGACAAGAAATCAATGGTTAAGATCGTTTGGCTTGGGCAACACTCGTATTGAATGGCTTTGACGAGTTTGATTCCTCTCACATAACAAACACAACAAGCACAAGTGAAGACCCTGTACTTGAGTTTTTTTAATATATAGTTTTAGGATTTTTATTGTAACGGTATCTAGTGTAATTTTAGGAGTAGTTTAACTTTACTTTTAAATGTTTTATGTCTTTTAAATTCTGTCTTTAAATTCTAAAGCATTGTAGCCTTTTAAAGTTTAATGAAAAATTCAGTGTTATGTTTATGCAACTCTGTCTTTTTAATCTTTGTGAATTCAAGCTTATTGTTGTTCACAAGTCCTTTCTATAAGCTCTCATAAGCTTATAGAAGCTGTTTTACTCATATAAGCTCATACAATAGCTTTTGTAAGTTTTATGTATCTTTGGAATTAAAGATTTGGTTATTAGCTTTTTGGAAGATAAGCTAGAAATAGAAGGGCTTATGGGATGAATAGTAGTGCTTAGTTTGATAAGCTGGGTAGGATAGAGCTTTAGGGAAGCTGAATAAGTTTATTTAAGCCCTTGTTTAGAGCAAAGGGCAAATGTTAGCTTCATTTTCCATTTCTGCCTATTTATGCTTATCATTGCTTATTTACTATTTAAAATTGCTTAATTATGCTTATTTCTGTTGCTCATTGCTTATTATGCTTGTCTTATGGTTTTCATTGCATTTGTTCGGGTTTTAGACATAATCTGTGTTTTTTACCATTTTTAAGCTTATTGTGATTTGCTTATTTATGATTGAAATGTGCTAATTATTGTTTTTTAAAACTTAGTCATTATCTGGTATCCTAGCTTTTTGCTTAAAAATAGTTTGTATAAACTTAAAATGCATTTTTTGGATTTAAGGGGGTGTTTGGCTAGCAGTATTAACTTAACATTTAATACTGATATGCACCTTTTAAGTTTCAAAAACCAGTTTTAATCTATCATTAATAAGTCTTAGTTTATGTTTAGGCAAGTTTAAATCATGATTTAAGTCATTTGCAAGTTTTTATAGTCATAGGTTTCAATCTGTGAAGTCCACAAGTTCTAAATCTGTTATGAGTTCAACTTTAAGTTTTAAGGTGTCATGTTGTGTTTTCCAAGCTCATAATACATCATAAATCATGTTTTGTATTTGGTATTCAAAGTCAATGCACTATTTCATTTTTTTAGTAAATGGGTCAAAACAGTTTTGGATTAACAAAGTAGTGGGTCAGTTTTTAGCAATTTTCATTCTCATTTTTAGATTATTTTTAGGTTATTTCAGGCTTTGAAACTTTGAGCACAAGCTTTTTAGCTGCTGAGCTTTATCTGTTTGTAGATTTTGAGTTTTTACATTAGCTTATTTTAGGGCTGCATAAACCCTTTTCCCTTTTAAGAAAAACAAAAAAAAATCAGCAGCTGCTGAGTAAAAACAACCCTTTTCACAAGCCTTTTTCAGGGCTTATTTGATTTTCAAATTCATTTGTATTTGCTGATTTTAGAAGCCCTTAGGACAATCTTTAAGCTCATATAAGCCTTATGGCCATAAGGTTCTAATTGAGTGCTTAAAATTAAACCCAAAAGTGTCACTTAGGTTGTATGTTTACTAGTTTTTGGTCAAAGTGCTTATTCTAATAAGCTGGTAACTCCTTTTTGTTTTTCTTAGGATTTTAACTGTTTAATCTACTTTCCCTGAATTTTTCAAATTTTTAGGAATTAATTTAGTATTTTTAATCATTTAATTTCATTAAATCAGTTTTTAATTCATATAAAAAAATATAAAAGTCAAAAAAATATAATTCTATTTTTTAAAAATTTTCTTTTATCATTTAGGACTTAGGAAAAATAAATTTTCTTTTGTAGGGTTAAAATTTTAGAATTTTGTTTTTTAAAGAACGAGATTTGATCTCGTTATGGTTTTTCTTCGTTTTTTCACTTTAAATACTTACGTTTTTGGTTTACTTTTCTTTGTTCTTCCATTTTAGTCACTTATAATTTATTAAAAGTTAAATAATCATTTTAGGATTAAATTTTGATAATTTAGGTTTTAGGTCACGTTTTTACGTCCCGTTTACGTTTTTAATTTCGTAATTGATTTCGTTTTTAGTATAGCTTGCCTTTTACTTATTTTTTCCGTAGAATTAGAAAACCCATTCAAAGCCTTGTTATATTCAAACATCAAATATCAAACCGACTCTCGACTTTCCATTGCACGCCTCGTTGGGAGAACGACCCGGGAGATTTTTGATTTTACTTTGGTCAAAAGTAATTTCTTTGAATCTTTTGGAATACGTATACTATATATATATATTATAATTACCCCTAAAAAGGCAGTTATCATTTTGGCGCCGCTGCCGGGGAGGAGTGTAAGCGATTGTCGTTTCAACGTTTGACAATTAGTGCTTTGAAGATCCTTCCTTGTGAAGTTATTTTCTTTATAAAAATATAAAAATACAAAAATATTTTTCATTTTCTTTTATTAGTATATAAAAACAAGAAAAATCAACAACATAAAAACATTGTCCTAAATAAAGATAAACAATATATCATCAATATAATACTTTCAACTGAAGCATTATCATAATAAGTTCCCAAACAAAAGATTTAAAACTTGCCTTTTGTGTCACTTGCGATGTACGGCTCACCTTTAATTGATTAACAAACTACAAGAGAGGTATAAGGAGGGTTGTTCCGAGGAACTACGACCCGAAAGGAGAAGGTTTTTAATAGCTTCACGTTTTCCTGCTCCTCCGCTCCTTTGTGCGTTTTTCTTTTAGAGAGCTACCGTGAAGCAAGTTGATTATTGGTTTAAGTTATTCGGTCTGATTTTGTCCTTTAATAAAATGAATTGTTTAAAAAAACATAAAAACCCAAAAATAATCTTCTTTTTCTTCTTATCCATTTAATTCTTTTCTTAACCCTTTATATTGTTTAATTCTTATGGTCATTCGAACAAATCGAGTGTATGGGGTGTGGACAACCGTGTATTGGCTTTTATTGTTATCCATGTACGTGCCAGCAGTGTGGTGTTAATCTTATTAACGGAATTTGTTTAAATTGCACTTATGGAGATGGAAAGCCAATAACTTGTTGCGGGTGTGAAGGCCCATTAAAGGCTGGATTTTGTTTGTTTTACAACTCAAGAGACGGAAATTCATTCATTTATGATTCAAATCCGAATTCTTTCGATAATCCTCCCGATTTTTCTTACCACCCTCCACAACCCCAGTACGATACGTATTTTTGTGAGTTATGTGGGAACGATGCTCACTATGGTTATGATTGTCCGCCTCAGGTCCCTTTTGTCTACAATCCGGACCCGTGTTTCAATCAAAACTTTGATAATTTTCCACAAACTTCACCAAGTTTCCAACAACAATATCTTTGTTGTGAAAACTGCGGGGGATAGTAAACTAGTGTAATATACGGTCTAATGGCCTCACTCTTCCTCATGCGACTTTTGAATGTCAACCGATGAATCAAAATTTTTACAACTCTAATTCTTTCGGTTTTGACCAATCCCAACCCCCGCAGTTTCCCGTCATTCATCAACCTCGTCAAGAAACAAGTGCGGAAATGTTGCATGCCCGTAAAGACCTAATGGAATCAATACAAAACTTTTTAAAAAAGTTTGATCGTATTTCTTTTAGGGAAACACCGAAGGTTTTAACGCAAGCTTGGGACAAATTTTTTGAAGTTAAGCATGCTCAATCCGAGGAGGTACAAGAATTTCTTAGCAAACTTGTTCAAGATTTGCAAAGTATAAACGAGGAGTTGGCAGAGTATATTAATACTCCGAATTGAATCGTCCTATCGTCTACTATGATGACAATGATGACGAGGACTATACCATTGCAATCACACCCGTTTTATCAACCGAGGAGCCCGTTGACTCTCTCATAATGGAGGATGAGCATCTCGACACTATTCCGGCAATGGAATCGGACGAAGTAATAAAGTCTAGTGTTGAGGACCTTGTCCAAATCCCAAGTGAGTCCGAGGGTATTCCCGACAAAATGTGTGATGTGCCTTTTCGTGATAATTCTCCGCCTCTTGACATTTCAAAAGATCAATTCGAGGGTTTCTCCGATTATAACGATGATTCTACTTCGATTGATGACGATTCTTTCTCTATTGACGACATCGATTATGTTAAGGCATCACCTCCCGATTTTGAGCACGTCAGCTTAGAGGAGGTGAAGGATTTTCACACGGAAGATGGAGAGATTGAGGACGATATTCTTCGTGAAAAATTATCAAAAATCAATCTTCTCATTGCTAAGATCGAAGCAATTAATTCTAATCCACCTCCATCTTCTGATTTTGTGACCAAGTCTCCCTCCATATTTCCTAACTCTTTCTTGGAGGAGACTAACACCTTTGATAATTCTATACCCGAATCTAAAACTTTCTGTTTATCGCTGGCGGAGAGCTGAAATAGTAGTGGCAGTACCACAAACATCGGACTAAAGAAGATAGTATACAGATTATTTATAACAGGAGAAAAAACTACTCGTTCTGATTATTCTCTTCCGGATTATGAAGCTTTCTATTTTGATGACGATCATATTGAAGAGAAGAGTAGTGGCAGTACCACTACTCATTCTGATATTTCTCTTTCTAAATATGATTCGTTTATCTTTGATCTTTCGAATGATCCGTTTCCTCCTGCCGATAGGAGTGACTTTTATCATGAGGAGTTCGCCGATGAACTCGCTCACATCATATCTCCACCGGAGTATGATTGTTTCTATTTTAAGAGTGAGCCCGATCCGGGTGAGTTAACTAGTATTGTTGACTTCGGGATTCGTGAGAACGTTCTTTCTACGACAAATGTGAATTTACCATTCGAGGATGACCAATCTCCTCTCTTGGCATATGTTGTATGGATCTTTCTTCCTTTTCTCACGTATCCCGTTACTCCACCATATCTTCTCTCTTGCGGGAATGAAGATACCATTTTTGACCCCGGCATCTCCGTTTATCATTCTTTTATGCCGAGTGTATCTCATCGGAGTGGAACTTTCATGAAATTCAATGTTTATCCAAACAACTTGAATGAAAGTCCGATGGAGAATTCTCTATCTTCACTTGCCCCCATGACCATAAATTTGGGTCGAGTCGAGATTGTGAATCGGTTAATAAAAACAGGCGCTTCGTGGTGGCAACCCATGCCGTATCTAGTAGTAGTATTAATAAATAAGTGTGATGTGATGAGGCTCGCCTCTTTCTTTCTCGTGTTTGTGGTTTATTGTCCAGGATTTCCCGGATTGTGATGACTCTCGTGCTCGCGGTTTTGTCCTTCACTCACTCGAGCTTCACATCCTCAGCTTCATTTAGGAATCCAATATCCAAATCTTGTCGACTAACGTTTATCTTAGAATAATTCATAACAGCTTTAGTATGACGTGGTACCTTAAAACCTTTAAGGAAATGTTTAGTTTCTGTATGGGGGGGGGGGGGGATCTATCGATTTGATTATGCCTGCAGCCGTTGTTTTCACGTAATCCCGTTTTTACCACTAAAATACCAAAAAAATGAAAAAATTTAAAAATTTTCAAAAACAAAATAAGTGTTTTGTCATAATTTTGACTTTCCCGCTGGGTAGAATAAGAATAATTTTTGACTCGATTGAGCGTATTGAGCTCTAGCTTGTTCCTTAACGTTTAGACTAAGCATTCGCGGATCTTTGCGAAGAACGAAAAATGATAGAGTTAAGTATGAGTTAGATGCTAAACAAGGATTATTTGGAAATCTTACAAGCTCATGTGTGTAATTTGTGGCTTTTTCTCCCATAAGCTCCTAACCGGACTAATAATACGTGCTATTTTTAAAAATTAAACTTAAATCGATAATTTTTGAGATGTAGTCAATAATATTTTAGTCTTAGTTCAAATTTATACTTAAATTTTCCAAAAAGAAATTTTCTCTATATATCGTATAAAGTTTCTAAAAAAAATAAAAATAAATGATGAATGAATAAATGAAGAGTAATAATTATAAACTGTGGGCTGATAAAAGTTTGCTGCATCTTGCCGGCTCACAACCGATGTTGCAGCCTTCTAAAGAAAGCCCATAGTAAGAATAATAATCCGAGACTGATAAAAGTTTGTTGCATCTTGCCGGCTCATAACCGATGTTGCAACCTTAAAAAAGGCTGAGGGTTACGATTGCATCATGGTTATATTTAATGTTAAGTGTGATGTATGTGATTTAATAAATATAGGAAAAATATCTTTTTCTATGCTTTTGAACTAAGACTTGTTCATTTTAAGTTGTGGTTTTTCTAAATAAGTTATGTATAAACGGGAAACCTAAGAGTTTTTGAAACCGAAGGTCCGTGAGTCCCGATACTAGTCTCTGTGGGGTGTCAAAAGCCTGGTCACTTAGCCGCAAGGTTAGGATGTGTCGAGACGAAAGTCGCTACATGGGATGATCTCGCCTTCAAACTCATTATTCTCGGGTGGAACGCGAAGCATAGAAATTTTGTAAAAAGTTGATCCATGGTTGAAATTCGAAATGGCACATTCACCTAATATAATAATTATCGAGAGTGAAAAGTTTACAAATATGAGTAGTGTTAGCATCTTAACTTATATTTAACGGTGATTTCATTTTAAGCTTGGTTTGGAATAAGTAAAAAGTCGGGAACGATGAATTTATCCTTTTTGGGGCATTTTAGGATTGAAATGTTTCTTGTTCTATGATCCCTAAAAGTTATAAAATAACGAAAGTCAAACATGTTAGTTAGTTGCTTAAAAAGAAAAGTACAAAAAAGTAAGAAAAATGAAAAGTACAAAAATATGTGTGGTAATAAGTGTGTATATTTAAAAATGGTAAAAACGAGGCTTTTCAAAGCTATTGATTTTTTAATTCTCCTTGATGAACACTTAGCTACTTCTCAAGGTAATTAGTCGAGGGGGATCGAGATTCTTAGTTTTCTTAAGTGTTTACTTATAGCATTGCGTGAGGACATGAAATAGTTTAGTATGGGGGATTTTGGTATGTGCTTAATTACACATACCATTTATCCATTAAAACGGACTTAAATGACCAAAAATGTACCAAAAATACATTGTATTTGTATGTTTTCACTTATATTGTGCAGGAAACGGATATCCGACAAAAGGACGAAAAACAAAGCCAAAAACGACAAAACCGAGCACGGAATGGAAGAGCGTGAAAAAGTCAAAGTCAAAGTCAACCCCAAAAAGTCAACAGTCTAAGCCGAAGCCGAAATCGAAGAAATACTTAATGGGTCCACCCGTACCCATCTAATGGGCCGGGTCAGCCCATTAAGTTATTATATGAAGACCAAAACAAAGAAATGGCCCAATTCTCTTTTTATATAAAACTGCCCAAACATGGCCCAAGACACACATATATGGCCCAAATCCATACTTAACTGTCGTTAGCCTTTTTAACCCTTTCATACTAACTGTCGTTAGTCCCCAAGGACTAAATTTGCAAAACTACAAAACACCTTGGAGGGCTGAACTTGCCAATCTTCCAAACTTCGTCACCACAAAGGACTTTCTTTGCAACACCTTATATCAAACAGAGGGACCAAAGTTGCCACTCTTCAAACTTATACCCTGCCCCTTTTATATCTCTTTTCCCGCCAAACCCTTGCCCCACAACTGTTCACCCATCGTTTTCCCTACCCCCTGCAACACACGACAAATCAAAGTCACACACCCCCAAAACCATGACCCCACACTCACATGGGCTTAAGAGACAAAGGAATTGCCACCTTGGCAATCCCATGCCTTCTGATTGGACAAGGAAAGTGACAAAGAAATCAAGGGTTGTGATCCATTTGCTTGGAGAGCAAGATTATTGAAGGGTTTAGATGATGCTCGGTTTCTCCTCACACAAGAAACACAAGGGTTTGAAGACACACAACTTATATAAGTGAAGAAGCACATTTGAAGGAGGAGTATCTAGAACTAGGAGTAGTGTAGTTTTTAAGTTTTAGTCTTATTTTTATTGTATTTTTACTTTAAATGTCATTTAAAATTCTGTCATTTACTTTTGAAGCATTGTAATCATCTTTTTTCAGTTTAATGAAATTCAAAGTTTTAAGCTCATTTTATCTTAAATCTGTTTTGATATAAATTGTCATTTAGATATTATTGAATTCAGTTTAAAAGTCTTATGTTAACTCAAACAAGCTTCTCATAAGCTTGTCTAAGTCTTTTCATCAAAATCACCAAAAATCAAAAATCTGTTAAGAATTCATGGAGCATGGTTTATTGTGGATGGCCATGGTTTAGTGCTTCATGGGAAGCTATAGGGTGGTTCGGAACTGATTTGGGTGTTTAGTTCTTTATCAAAAAGCTAAGGACCATTGTAAGTTTCATTTTCACATTTTTGCTCAAAAAGTGCTTATTGCTTATTTCTGCTTATTCATTGCTTATCTTGTGTTTAATCCTGCCTATTTATGCTTATTCATGTCTGTGGATGCTTATTATGCCTTATTTAAAGTCTTTATATCATTTGCTTGAGTTTTAGATGTAACCTGTAGTTTTTAGCTAAAATCTGCTTAATGTGTTGTGCTTATTTCCAATGCTTAATCCTGGTTTCTTAGTGCTTAAATATCTTTGTTAAGTCTTATGATTATCTGGTTGCTACATTGTGTGCTTTAGATTTCAGTTGTTGATGCTTAAAATGCTTTTTAAGTTTTTAAAGGGGTGTTTGGGTCAGGACTCAAAATGGGTCAAAAATGAGTGTGTTGTATCATTGGGTCTTTTAGTCAATTTCATTAAGCCTAATCTCAGTCTTTAAGTCTGTTTTCATAAGCCCTTTAAGTTTAAATCTCAAATGTTAAGTGCATAGAAGCTATGGCTTGATCCTGTGGTTTCACAGTTTATTGATTCATCTTATCTGCTTAGGATTTGATCAATTGGTTGTTGTTGTTAGTTTCACACTTGTTTTTGAGTCTCGTTTGCAGAATTGAGAGTTAGTGTCATTGTGCATTTGTTTTTTTTGTTATCTAAATTAAATCTGTCAAAGTCAGTTTTAGTTATAAAAAGTCCTCTTTTTAATAGTCAAATCTAGATAAGCTAAAGTTGTTTTTAGGTTCTGAAAATTGAAGCATAAGCTCATTACAAATCAAACTCAATCTGTTGGAGTTCAATTTGTTCTTATAAGTCTTTTATATAGCTTAAAATTTAGACTGCTTAAGCCAGTTTGTCTTAAAAAGAAAAACCAAAAAAATGTGCCATCTGTGTAACCAGCCCCTTTTCTTAGCTTATATGAATTTCAAACTTTTTTTCTTTGTTGATTATTGTAACTCTTAGGATAAGCTTTAAGGGAATATAGGCCACTAAGACATAAGGTTCCATCTTCTAGCTTAAAAATAAGTTAGTAGGTGACCCCTTAGGCTGTTTTTAGCAGTTTTTGCCCCTAAATGCTTATTTGCTTATTTCAGTTCTTGGCTAGTTTAGATTGCTTAATTTAGGTTTATATGTGCTTATTAGGTGTAGTAGTTTATCTGTTTTTGCTTATCTTATTTTCTTTCAGCTTATTTTGTCCTTAAATTAGCTTAGTAGTTTAGTTAAAATCCTTAGTGTTAAAAAGGCATTCTGCAAACCTTCTTTTGCTTAATTTCTAGCTTATTTCCAAGATTTGTAAAAAGTTACTTTTTCAAAGTTTATTGTTTTTGCTTATTTTATAAGTTTTAAAAAAGAACAAGTAAAAAAATGTTTTCAAAAAAAGGAGAGGCATGGGGGTCGAACCCATGACCTCTCCCTTTGCACACACACGTCCCAAACACAACACACACTAACCACAGCACCAGATAGGGCCATCTGGTTATGTGTTGCACAATTTATTCTTTATACTAGTTTTAGTCCAATAAGCCCATAAGCCTTTTTGGCTTAATTCCAGCTTATTCAAATAAGCTGGTAACTTAGTTTCATTTTTCTTAAAACCAACACTCTTCAAAGAACTTTTCCTCAAATTTTCATATTTTTCCAATTTCGTTTAGTATTTTTATAATTAATTTAGATAAAATCCGTTTTTAATTCATAAAAAATCATAAAAAAGTCAAAAAAATATAATTCTTTTTTTAAAATTTTCTTTTATCAAATAGGACTGTAGAAAATTAGATTTGCTCTCGTAGGGGTAAAATTTTAGATTTTGATTTTTTAAAGACCGTTCACGTTTTTCGTGTTTTTAAGCCTAATTGCTCTCGTTTTTGGTTTAGTTTTCTTAGCTCTTGCATTTTAGTCAATTAGGACTTATAAAAGTTAAAAAGATCATTTTAGGATTTAATTTTGATAATTTAGGTTTTAGGTCGCGTTTTTACGTTCTCGTTTTCGTTTTTAATTTCGTAATTGCTTTCGTTTTTAGTTTAGATTGCCTTTTAATTGCTTTTTCCCATAGATTTAGATAACCAAATCAAACTCTTGATTATTCAAGCATAAATTCCAAACCGATTCTCGATTTTCAAATTCACGCCTCGACGGGACACGACTCGGGTAGCTTTTTAGGGTTTTGCTTTGGTTAAAAGCATTAATCTTTTAAAAAGCCTCTCGGAATACTTATCATATTATTATTGATTTTGATAATTCTTATTATATATATATTTATATTTATATTTATATATATAGTAAAGGTATTATTTTATCTAATCAATTTTTGGCGCCGTTGCCGGGGAGGCCGTGAGACGATTATCGAGTTGAAGTTTGTTGTGCCTTGAAGACCCTTCCTCGTGAAGTTATTTTCTTGTTATAAAAATATAAAAATACAAAAATATTTTATTTTCTCGATTTTTGTGAATATATTATCAAATAATCATAAATACTTTTCCTAAAGTATTTAAAAACAACAAAAGATTTAAAACTTGCCTTTGTGTCACTTGTGAAGTACGGCTCACCTTTAATTGATTAACAAACTATAAGAGGGGTATAAGGAGGGTTGTTCCGAGGAACTACGACCCGAAAGGAGAAGGTTTTTAATAGCTTCGCGCTTTCCCGCTCCTCCGCTCCTTTGTGCGTTTTTCTTTTAGAGAGCTACCGTGAAGCAAGTTGATTATTGGTTTAAGTTATTCGATCTCATTTTGTCCTTTAATAAAATATGTTGTTTAAAAAACCTAAAAACCCAAAAATAATCTTCTTTTTCTTCTTATCCATTTAATTCTTTTCTTAACCCTCTATATTGTTTAATTCTTATGGCGTCACTCGATTATCGTTTGAATCCCCTCTTCACGTTTAAAGAGTGTTCGTCTTGTGGAACTTTGTATAATAGAGGACATTGTTGTTCGAATATGAGTTCCGTTGGTAAAATTGTTCATGATTCTAATAAAGCTCCCGACTCACCACCACATCCCCACACGATTTCGTCCAACCAACGTCATTGCTTTCATTGTAAAGATGTGTTAGGAGATGGTGAATTTTGTCAACGATGTACTTGCGTGAGGTGTGGAAGTGGTCTTAGCAAAGGACTTTGTTTGATTTGTGCTTCAAGATATGGAAATAATCCGAATCCGAATTCTTTAAATGATTCTCCAAATATTTCCAAAAATGTTTCACAAAGTCCTCCACTAATTGACCACCATTGTTGTTACGAGTGTGGTGATTCGTTAGACGATATCTTTTGTCAACGATGTACTTGCAAGTCTTGTGGGAACGGTGCTCATTATGGCTATAATTGTCCACCGAAAGTTCTGATTATCTCTAATCCGGAACCATGCAACAATCAAACCATTGATGAGCTCCCACAAACTTTGCCAAGTTTCGATCCGACATGATATATTGGAGATGGAAATTCATTCACTTATGATTCCACTCCTAATTTTGTCAATGATTCTCCTAACGTTTTTAACCCACCTCCACAACCCCAATACGTGCCATACTCTTGTGAGTTATGTGGGAACGATGCCCATCATGGTTACGATTTTCCACCTCATGTCCCGTTTGTCTACAATCAGGACCCGTGTTTCAATCAAAACTTTGATTATTTTCCCCAAACTTCACCGAGTTTTCCATAAAAATATCCTTGTTGTGAAGATTATGGGGGTCCTTATGAGACTTTTCAATGTCAACCGATGAATTAAAATTATTACGAACCTAATCCGTGCTATAATTCTAATTCTTTCGGTATTGACCAATTTCAACCCTCGCAATATACCGTCAATCATCCTATCTTCAATGCACAAAATGAGCTTCTCAATTCTCAAAATGAGATTATGGAGCAAATGACATCAATATGTGATATGATTGGTCAATATATGCAAAAGAAGGAATAAGAAAAGCGAATTACGGAAGAACAAGCGGCTAAAAATTGATATTGGAAGATTCCTATTTGCTACGATGATGACGATGACGATGAGTATACCATTGAAATCACACCCGACTTATCAACCGAGGAGCCTGATAACTCTCTAAGTATGGGGGACGAGCATCTTGACACTATTCCAGAAACGGAATCGGACGAAGTAATAAAGTCTAGTGTTAAGGACCTTGTCCCAATCCCAAGTGAGTCCGAGGGTATTCCTGACAAAATGTGTGATGTGCCTTTTCGTGATAATTCTCCACCTCTTGACATTTCAAAAGATCAATTTGAGGGTTTCTCCGATTCTAACAATGATTCTACTTCGATTGATGACGATTCTTTCTCTATTGACGACATCGATTATGTTGAGGCATCACCTCCCGATTCTGAGCTCGTTAGCTTAGAGGAGGTGAAGGATTTTCACACGGAAGGTGGAGAGATTGAGGATAATATTCTTCGTGAAAAATTATCAAAAATCAATATTCTCATTGCTATGATCGAAGCAATTAATTCTAATCCACCTCCATCTTCTGATTTTGTGACCAAGTCTCCCTCCATATTTTCTAACTCTTTCTTGAAGGAGACTAACACCTTTGATAATTCTATACCTGAATCTGAAACTTTCTGCTTTGATTTGGAAGAGAATAGTAGTGGCAGTACCACTACTCGTTCTGATTATTCTCTTCCGGATTATGAAGCTTTCTATTTTGATGACAATCATATTAAAGAGAATAGTAGTGGCAGTACCACTACTCATTCTGATATTTCTCTTTCTAAATATGATTTGTTTATCTTTGATCTTTCGAATGATCCGTTTCCTCCTGCCGATAGGAGTGACTTTTATCATGAGGAGTTCGCCGATGAACTAGCTCACATCATATCTCCACTAGAGTATGATTGTTTCTATTTTAAGAGTGAGCCCGATCCGGGTGAGTTGACTAGTATTGTTGACTCCGTGATTCGTGAGAACGTTTCTTCTATGACAAATGTGAATTTACTATTCGAGGATGATCAATCTCCTCTCTTGGCATATGTTGTATGGATCTTTCTTCTTTTTCTCACGTATCCCGTTACTCCACCATATCTTCTCTCTTGCGGGAATGAAGATACCATTTTTGACCCCGGCATCTTCATTTATCATTCTTTTATGCCGAGTGTGTCTCATCGGAGTGGAACTTTCATGAAATTCAATGTTTATCCAAACAACTTGAATGAAAGTCCGATGGAGATTTTATCTTCCACTTGCTCCCCCATGGACCAATGAATTCGGGATCGAGTCAGGCTCAAGACTCGGTTAACAAAAATAAGCGCTTTGTGGGTGGCAACCCATGCTTATCCTAGTAGTAGTAATGAATAATTATTTTGTGATGTGATGAGGCTCGCCTCTACCTTTCTCGTGTTTTGTGTTTTTATGATGATTGTCTAGGATTGTCCCGGATGTTTGAATCCTCTCGTGCTCGCGGTTTTTATCCTTCGTTCACTCGAGCTTCACATCCTTAGCTTAATTTTAGGAATCCAATATCCTAATCTAATCGACTAACGTTTATCTTTAAGCATACTTAATAAACGGCATAGAGTGACGTAGAGACCCTTCTTAAAACATTAAGGACAATGTTTAGTTCTAGTATGGAGGGATCTATCGATTTGATTGTGCCTGCAGCCGTTGTTTTCGCGTAATCTCGTTTTTACCACCAAAATACCAAAAAAATTAAAAAAATTAAAAATTTTCAAAAAGAAAATAAGTGTTTTGTCATAATTTTGACTTTCCTGCTGGGTAGAATAAGAATACATTTTGACTCGACTGAGCGTGTTGAGCTCTAGCTTGTTCCTTAACTTTTAGACTAAGCATTCATGGAAATTCACGAAGGACGAAAAATGATAGAGTTAAGTATGAGTTGGATGCTAAACAAGGATTATTTAGAAATCTTAAAAGCTTATGTGTGTAATTTGTGGCTTTTTTCTCCCATAAGCTTCTAACCGGACTAATAATACGTGCTATTTTTTAAAATTAAACTTAAATCAACAATGTTTGAAGTATGGATGATATCAATAATTTTAGTTTAAATTTATACTTAAATTTTCTAAAAGGAAATTTTCTCTATATCATGTTAATATAAAGTAAAAAATAAAAAATAAAAAAGAAAAAAGAAAAAAAATGTGGTAACAATAATAATAAATTGTGGGCTAATAAAAGTTTACTGCATCTTGCCGGCTCACAACCGATGTTGCAGTCTTCTAAATAAGGCATTTAGTATTTATCCGAGACTGAGAAAAGTTTGCTGCATCTTGCCGGCTCACAACCGATGTTGCAGCCTTCTAAAAGGTTGAGGATTTCATTAGTTTAATGGATGTGTAATAAATTTGATTTAATAAATATAGGGAAAACCTATTTTCTTAAATTTAAATATGCTTTTGAACTAAGACTATTTTATTTTAAAGTGTGATTTTATGTATAAACGGGAAGCCTAAGAGATTTTGAAACTGAAGGTCCGTGAGTCCCGATACTAGTTTCTGTGGGGTGTCAAAATCCTGCACTTAACCAAGTTGGGATGTGCCAGATAAAGTCCTTACATGGATGATCTTCGGCCTCAAACTCATTATTCCTCGTGTAGAACGTGAAGCATTAGGAAATTTTGCAAAACGGTGATCCATGGTTGAAATCGAAAAAAGCACATTCACCTAGATATCTATAATTGTCGGGAGTGAAAAGTTCGACAGTTACAAATAAGAGTAGGTTAGGTATCTTAACTAATTATTTAACGGGATTTCGTTTTAAGCTTGGTTTGAATAATAAAAGTCGGAACGATAATTTAATCCGGTTTAGGGGGCATTTTAGGAGTGAAATGCTTTCTTGTTCTATGATCCCTAAGAAGTTATAAAATATACGAAAGATTAAACATGTTAGTTAGTTGAAAAAAAGAAAAAAGAAAAATACAAAATAATTATGGTAGTTAGTGTAAATATTAAAAAATAGTCTAAACGGGGCTTATCTAAACTATTGATTCTTTAAATCCCCTATTGAACACTTAGCTAACTTTTCGAGTATAGTCGAGGGATTGCGTGTTTAGTCTTCTTAATTGTTGCTTATTATTAAGACATTGCGTGAGGACACGACATATCTTAGTATGAGGGATTTTGGTATGTCTAATTATCACAGACCATTTTCCATTAAAAACGGACTTAAACGAAAACCCCCCCCCCCCAAAAAAATAAAAAAAAACTACTAACAAAAAACACTTGTATTTTGTATTTTAGCATTTGTATTATGCAAGCAACGGATATCTAAGAAAATTAGAACAAAATTCTAGCCAAAACGGACAAAACAGAGCATCTTGAGAATGGAAAAGCGTGAGGATAAAAAAAGGTCAAAATTAAGGACAAAGTCACCCGAAAGATGGCATTGGAAAGAGCATCGTAACCAAACCCGAAAACCTAATTCGTCAATAAGGGGCCACCCCAACCCACCCTAGTGGGCCCGAGTCACCAACTTATATATTACACACACTTTACCTTAAAAACCCTAATACCCTTTTTAATTATACTACATCCCAACAACAAGCCCTAAAACCAAAACCCCCCCATAACCTTTTAACTATCTGTAGGCCCTGATATCCTTTTAATCGTAACCCCCGTTATGCCCTTAGAGGAACTAACGTGGCAAACAAGACAGTATAACCGGTCAGGGGACGTAGTATAGTGCCAAGCACTCAACCTCCAAACTAGAAGACACCATAAAACATGATTGCAATACCAGAATAACAAAATGAGGACCGTATGTTGCCACTAATCACCAGCTAATGTCAAAATTCAGTTTTGTGTGTATTATGCAACTAGCTGTCGAGTTTTTAATCTAAGGGATGCATTCAAGCGTAGTGTATGGTCACGAAGTCCTTTCATAAGAAAGCTCTCATAACTTATAAAGGGTTGTTTTACTGCCTATAAAAGCTCTTACAATAGGCAGAGTTGTAAGTTGATTCGAGTGTCTTTGGAAACTTGCAATATTTGGTTATTTGCGGCTTTTTGGAATGATAAGACTGAAATGTAAGTGGCCTTATGGATGAATAGTGAGTGCTTAGTTTGATTAGCTGGTGATGAGGATGAGCTTTAGGGAAGATGATTAAGTTTATTATAGCCATTGTATAAGAGCACTCGAGGGAGGGGGTCGCAAAGTTAGCTTCATTTTCCCTATTTCGAGTGCTCTCGGTTAGAGGCTTATCAATGCTTATCTTACGTATTGAGAATTGCTTATTTATGCTTCTTCGTTGTTCCATATGCTTATTTATGCTTGGCTTATGGTTTTCATTGCGTTTGTTAGAGTTTTAGACATAATCTGTGATTTTTACCATTTTTAAGCTTATTGTGATTTTGCTATTTAAAATGCTTATTTATGATTGAAATGTGCTTATTATTGTTTTTTTTAAAACTTAGTCATTATCTGGTATCCTAGCTTTTTGCTTAAAATCAGTTTGTATAAGCTTAAAATGCATTTTTTTTGGATTTAAGGGTAGTTAATACTGATGACCACACCTTTTAAGTTCAAAAACCAGTTTTAATCTACAGTAATAAAGTTTTAGTTTATGTGTAGCATGTTTAAAGCAGATAATTTAAGTCATTTTGCAAGTTTTTCTAGGTCATCAGTTTTTCAACACGTGTGAAGTCCACAAGTTCTAAATCTGTTATGAGTTCAACTTTAAGTTTTAAGGTGTCATGTTGTGTTTTCCAAGCTCATAATACATCATAAATCATGTTTTGTATCTGGTATTCAAAGTCAGTGCACTATTATTTTATAAATGGGTTCAAAACATTGATTGTTAAACAAATGGTGGGTCAGTTAGCAATTTTCTTCTCATTTTTAAGATTATTTTTAGTTATTTCAGCATTGAAACTTTGAGCACCCAAATGCCCCCCTTATTTTAGCATCCGATCTTATACTGGTTTTGAAGATTTTAAATGTTTTTACATTAGCTATAATAGCTATTTTATGGCCTAGGGCCTTTTTCTCTTTTAAGAAAAACCAAAAAAAATCAGCAGCTGCTGAGTAAAAACAGCCCTTTTCACAAGCCTTTTTCAGGGCTTATTTTATTTTCAAATTCATTTGTATTTGCTAATTTTAGAAGCCCTTAGGACAATCTTTAAGCTCATATAAGCCTTATGGCCATAAGGTTCTGATTGAGTGCTTAAAAATAAGCCCAAAAGTGTCCCTTAGGCTGTCTGTTTACTAGTTTTTTTGTGGTCAAAGTGCTTATTTGTCTGTTTTCTTGACTTAATTTTGTTCTTA
Organism: Tanacetum coccineum; assembly: GCA_026074375.1. Taxonomy (NCBI): domain Eukaryota; kingdom Viridiplantae; phylum Streptophyta; class Magnoliopsida; order Asterales; family Asteraceae; genus Tanacetum; species Tanacetum coccineum. Next base: position 98,668 of record BQNB010001505.1, read on the forward strand.
AGTGCTTAATAGGTGTAGTTGAGTATCTGTTTTTGATTATCTTTCTTTTTCATTAGCTTATTAAGTTTAAAAATCCAAAACAGTTTTCGCTTTTAAGTCACTTAGTTTAAAAATTAGTATTCTGTCACCTTATTTGAGCTTTTCCTGCTTATTTATAAGTTTTTAGAAAAAGTTATTACTTTTAAAGTTGCTTATTCTTTACTGTACTTTAAGTTTTTAAAAAGAAAATTAAAAAAAATGTTTTCAAAAAAAGGAGAGGCATGGGGGTCGAACCCATAACCTCCCCTTTAGCACACACACGTCCCACACTAAATACACGCTAACCATTGGCACTAGTAGGGCTATCTGTTAGCCCTACAACTTATTTATCTTTTATACACATTTTGCCTTTTTACCATTCAACACTTATTAGCTTATTACTGGCTTATTCTAATAAGCTGGTAACTCCTTTTTATTTTTCTTAGGATTTTAACTGTTTAATCTACTTTCCCTGAATTTTTTTAGATTCTTAGAATGAATTTTAGTATTTAAATCATATTAATTTCAATAAATCAGTTTTTAAGTCATATAAAAAAAATATAAAGTCAAAAAAACATTAATTCTTTTTTTTAAAATTTTATTTTATCATTTAGGACTTAGGGAATAATAATTTTTGCGTTTAGGTAAAAATTTAGAATTTATGGTTTTAAAGAACGGGATTTGATCCCGTCATGGTTTTTCTTTGTTTTTTCACTTTAAATGCTTACGTTTTTGGTTTACTTTTCTTTGTTTCTTGCATTTTAGTTCACTTAATGATTTATTAAAGTAAATAATCATTTTAGATTAAATTTTTGAGAATTTGGTTTTTTAGTCACGTGTTTTTACTTCCCGTTTACGTTTTTAATTCGTAATTGATTCGTTAGTATACTGCCTTTTACTTATTTTGTCCGTAGAAAATTAGAAAACCCACTTCAAAGCCTTGTTAATATTCAAACATCAAATATCAAACCGACCTCACTTTTATTGCACAGCCTCGTTGTAGAACGACACCGGAGATTTTGATTTTACTTTGGTCACAAGGTATTTTCTTGAATCTTTTGGAAATACGTATACTAGATTATATATCTATATATATATATATATATATATATATATAAATAGTAATATATATATATATAAATAAATATATAAGGATAAATATACTATATATATATATAAGTTACCCCTCTAAAAAGGCAGTTATCATTGGTCAACAGTTGTTGAGGAAGGTGAATCGGTTGATGCAGCGGGTTTTGAAGCTACTACTTCAGCAATTGGAGCAATGACTTCAGGGGCTGGGTGATCAATACTTGATGGAGGGTTAAATAATTCATCAAATAGTGGTTGAAATAAAAGATCTTAATCAGTTCTTGAAGGTGGTACAAATGGTGTTAAATGAGGAGGGTTTGGCACGAGTCCTGAACTGATTGTTGCAGGGGTCATTTCATGAAGTGCGGGTTCTAAACTGCTGTGTTCAAAAGCCATAGGTGTCAGCTCATCAAAATCTACATGAATTGTCTCAATGATTCGTCTGGTACGTCAGTTGTAAATTCAAAATGCTTTCTTTGTGTGTGCGTAGCAATGAAAATACCAATATCAGCTTTCGGTTGTAACTTTCCCAAGTTCTCGCTATCATTTGTCGGATAACAAAGTGCACCAAATACGCGAAAAAATGATAAGTCAGGAAGTTTGTCATGTAAAAGCTCATATGGTGTTTTGCCATGACGAAGACGTATGATAGAATGATTTTGGGTTTAACATGCGGTAGCAACTACTTCTGCCCGTAAGAATAACGGAGCTTTTGCATAAATCAACATTGTGTGGGCAGCTTCAATTAGCTTACGATTACGTCTTTCAACGACACCATTTTGTTGTGGAGAGCGAGCAACGGATTTTTCACGAGAGATTCCAACCTTCTCATAATATTCACGCAAAGTTTGATTAAAAATTCAGTTCCATTATCTGTTCTGATTCGTCGGACAGGTGCCTTAAGCCGAAGTTGAATCATCTTAAGAAACTTGATTATGAAATCTAGAGCTTCATCTTTTGACCTTAAGGACTTTACCTATGTAAATCGAGAATAATCATCAATAATAACGAGGATGTACTTCATTCCATTAACATTTTCGACACGCATTGGGCCACAAAGAGCCATGTACAAAAGATATAGTTTTTCTTGGTTAGTGTCTTCAGATTTGGGTTTGTGGGGTTTCTTCTTGCTTTTGCCCATTGCACACACAGAACACAGATGGTCCTTTTCAAATTTTATCTTAGGGAGACCTCTCATAAGACCGTGTCTAGCTAAATGGTTGATTGCACCAAAGTTTAAATGAGACGACGTCGGTGCCATATCCATGACTTAGTCTTTGAGGCCTTTGACAAGAGACATATAGGAGAGGACGCCATCATATATCCAAGAGACAGTGTATACAGATTGTTGCCTTAAGATCCAGTCAATAGATCAACACCTTCTAGATTATGAATGAAGCAAGTGTGTTGACGAAAAGCAACTTCAAGGTTCGAATCACAGAATTACCCAACGGAGAATAAGTTATGTCCAAGTCCTTCCACGTAGTAAACCCTTCAGATAGTAACATTCCTAATCTGATAATCACCATATCCCAATATCTTTGCCACGTGATCATTTCTAAATTTTACAGTACCTAAAAATTTATTGATGAAATTGGTGAGCTGAGAGCGATCTTCGGTCATATGCTTGGAGCAGCCAGAGTCCAAATACCAGAGAACAATTTGGACGACCTACATTCATCAAGAAAAGAAGATGGAACATCAAAAACTATGGATCCCTAAGATTTACTGGGTTCCTTGTTGTTAGCAGGTATAGATTTAATAATCTTAGGTTTGCTAATAGGAACATTAGTTTTAGCAGTTGTGGTAATCCTAGTTAAAGGGCACGTATTTCCTACTATAGTGAAGTTTCGACCAGTAGGTCTCCAAGTGTATCCAATATTTGTGAGCACCTTTCATGTTGGTTTCCAAACTTTTCTCTTTGACTTTTCTTAACAGATTTAGATTTAACACGAGCATTCACATCATTGATAAAATTAAGAAGACACAAATCATGATTATCAAAAAGCATGCAACCATTACACTTAACACATAGAGGTTTAGAATTCACATTAAGCTTGGAATTCTGCACATTTGCAGTTCTGTTAGGTTCCACAACACAATTCTTATTTTTCAAACTAGATTTAACTGTCCTAGAGTGGGCTTCTACTTTATTCTTCTGAGCACTACTTGGTGTTTGTTGAATCTTATCTTTCTTCGTATTGCCTGAAGGTTTTGATCTGCTCGCAATAGTAGACGGTTTTACTCCTATAGAAGACAACATAGGTTTGTTAGAAACTAGGTTTGATGAAAAAGCTATTTTTATGTTTGTGTTTCTTGATGATGTGACGGGCTCAGTGAATCTAACTCTGTTGTCCTTGTTCTTTTGGATCACAACCACTAATTTGTCACATGAATTGTTGATGCTAGGGCAGGTTTGTCTGATTATTATAAGCAACTCTTGAATTCGTTTGGTATACTTACAAGCAGAGTCTAAGGAATTATTTAAAGGATTTTGGGATTTTCCTTGTTCAACTACTTCCCTAAGAATCATGGCTTGTTCCTAAGTGTGCCTAAGGTAGTCAAAGTGAGCTAACCTAATGTTCAACAATGGCTATTGCTTCCACATCAACTTTAAGCATTTATGGAGCAATAATATGTTTGGTAACAACATTATCAGCTAAGTCTTTTCCTTTAAGTTTCCTTAATTCATCCTTGAGAGCTGTAATGACCAAATCTTTTTCCTGAAGACCTACATTTAAATCAGAGATTTCCACATACTTTTGATTAACTTGATTAATTAAAGCATCACATTGTTCTTTTGATCGAATACGTGTTGGTTTAATCGAGTCATAAAGTTGCTTATAGGTTTGTTTCAAATGTTCATTCTCTGCAATAAGTTTTGACACCCTATGATCCAATTCAATATTTATCCTTTCAATCTCTTCTATGTCCTTCTTGACCTTATCCTCATTCATATTCCCACTTAAAGAGTTAATTCTCTCTTTCATCTTCCTTATGACCGTGTCTTTTTCTTGTGACTAAGCTTTCAGTTCATTTAATTCAAAGTATTGATCAAAATTTGGAGCACTTTGATTTGAAACAGAATTATCCTTTTGAAAAATTTCCTGATTAAGTTGAGAATTAACTTCTAAAGAGATGCAATATTTTTCAAGAGTTGTATAACTTCTGAACAGTTTATTCTTGATGATCAGCTCTGCGCAGTGTGATCTCTTTTAGGTAGTCGTACCTGTAGCGAGAGTAGGCATTTATTCTAACAACACTAAGTATACGCATGTGAGTTCTGACTACATTACGGCTTGATTCAGTTGTGTGTCGATCAATGTAGCATTTTTGAATGACTCCCTTCAGCAAGCATTAGGGTTTCTTCGGAGTCAGGAATCACAATAGCACTAGTGCTCTTAATGACATTACCATCATAAAGCTTTGGTTCCAACTGCTGAGCTTTCTTTAGATAGAAAGGATTTTGAAAAGCTAGAGCTTGTTTCGTGGTATGGTCATAGAAAAACTATTGTTTTGTCAACATATGAACAGTTTGTGCTGATTGATCTCTTTTATAAACAATATTATCTAGCTGTTTGATCTTCTTTTCTAAAGCAATTTCTCTATCAATGTTTCTAGGTTCTTCTTTCTTAAAATCATTTTTGAGAAGAGTAACTGTTTGCATTAAAGATTCTTTTTCTTTTAGATGTTCAGAAAGAGTTTGTTTAAGACGATCAATCTCGATAGACTGTTCACATGAATCTGAAACGTTATCTCAGCTGTAGGATATTGAAAATCATAACACAATGGAAGATAGATGGATTATCCATGTCTAGAGAAAGAAAGTGGGAGAGAAAACTTTCTAGAGAGAGAAAATGGAACTTGTATAATGAAATGACTAACCACCTCTTCCAAGGCATGGAAGAGGCTTATATAGTAGCTTACAAAATCGGCCCTTAGGCTATGGTATGGGCTTACACGTTAGGCTTTATGACCCGGCCCATTACCAAACATTACATATTAAACGTTAAACTACGAGCTATAATAAATGGTATAATACACGGGGTGATCGAGTCTTTTTCTAATATCTAACAATCTCCCCCTAAGGGAGGTCACCCCAAAAAATACAAACTTAAGCTCAACAATCTTCTGATTGATCTTGTGTTTAGCTCGTAGTCTTTGATTCTTCATGTAGTATCTTGTACTTTGAGGTAGTGATCTTTCTCTTGTGGCTTGTGATTGAATGTGACATGTGATCTTGAGCTCCTTTGAGATCATCATCCAAATCTAATCTTTGATCATCAACTTGTGGTCTTTTGTCGTCTTGTGCTTGTGTCATCTGGACCGGCATGCTCATACCTTTCTCGATGGTGAAAGCTTGATTATTCGTTGTTCTTGAAGTTCCTTTAACTTTAATGCTTGATCACTTCGAGAGGACTTTGATATCAGAGTGGAGAAAGCTTTGAAATATATACTTGAGCTTTCATAAGGTCATTAGATGTATTGGTCGAGTATGAGCATGCAGTTATGAAATAGACTCCACTGGAACGAGGTATCTCCATCTCTATCTTTACTTGAACCTGTAATAAAACAGTTAGCAGTAAAGCTTGTAGAGGAATATGGCTTTGTCATTCATCCGAGTTTGGTTGGATTAACCTCCAGATCCTGTAAGGACCGACCTGTGATCAAATATTTAATCTTAAGAAGAATCTCCTTGACAGGATTTCCAGTATAAGTGTTGGATCTTCCAATGTATGAACATCAGAATCACCTAACTTGCCTGTTCTCTTAATCGAAACGTCTCAAAGCAGACAACATGATAAGAGTAAATCAGTTAGATACTATCTTACCGATTGAAGAGGAAAATTGATTTGAAAATCAATCGACGTGTCACTTGAGAAAGTGTTTTTGTGACACATCGAGAGTGTTAAGCATTTATCAAAATTCATCAATCGTCAATTCATAATCTGGACCAATTCGATATCCAGTGTCACAAGTTTGACCCATTAAGGATCTCACAAGTCACCTACCATGAGCTTGTTTGATGTTGGATCAAGCAGAATTTCCATCTTTATTGTGAACACATAAGTGTCACTCGGATGTTCTAGCAAAACCATAAGGATAATGCGTAGGACACTTATGATAACCCTTGTTTTCATATTATGTAAAGAGCAAGTAATATGGAATAGTATCCTAATGAGATTGACTAATGATCTCTTGGCTCTAGACTTAATTGTGCGTTTTGGTTTTAGTGATCGGAGGCTAGAGCGAACTGCCACCTTTTCAATATCAACTAACTCGGAGTGAGAAAGTCAATAAATAACGTGTTTAGTCTTCGTGAGAAATGAAACAAAAATCTTTTAAGAGATTTTGAGTGGCTAGGGAGGGTTGTGCATTGCATCACTGGGTCCATGATGTCAGTCTTCAATGTCAGCAATCATCATTGTAATTCTGACAGCAGATGTATTGACCTGGTTTCTGCCTATGTTTATAGAGGGCTTCTTTCTTTACACCCTTTATCCTTACATTTCTTTTTCATTCTTCAACCCTTTTAGTGCTTACCGAGACTTCATGTCTAGAACCTTGTTAGGTTTGTTCCAGTTCTAGCTCCATCTTAGTCGACACTATTCCCTTATTCTCACATTTACTCCTTTTTTATGTCATACCTAAGGACTTCTACACTAACTAGTGGATTGTCCCTGAGTAGATCTTTCTGGTTCTGGCTGGATCATGGGAACTAATACCTAACCTTACCAACTTTATATCTCCTAGAAAATTAAATACAAGGTTGGTCTTTTTGATATAGTTCACATTGCTATAAAACCAATTTGAAAAACTCAATCAGGTACTTGTGATATGAATATCAAAGCTTTTACTACCTCGATTGTTTTTGAATTTTCAGAAACGCTCCCCCTCAACATGTACATCGATTAATCAAAACTGTTTAGCACAAGGAGGGAGGAGTATACACATGAGTCCTCAAAATCACATTTTTATCAGTTTTCATATTTAAATCACATTTTCTCCCCTTATCAAAAATGTCAAATCGTTTGATATTTTGGATACCAATGGATTCGAATATGTTGGAAAAACTGGGAGAAAAATGTGCTAATTAATCACAAGCCGAATGGGGAACATATTAATGCTCCCCCTGAATCTATGAGGGATTCTGTTAGTGTCTGGTATGATAGGTTTAAAATATTTTGAATTTACTAAAAAATTCATAAAATATTCATACACAGACACATAACACTAAGTATACCACAACATTATAATGTACAAGATACAATATATATACAAATGATATTGACCTTATAAATGGAATGAAGAGATCATTCCGTTTTTTAAAGAAGTCTGTAGTCAATATCGCGAACCCGTCCGCCAACAAAGCATTCCAAATTCTGGAAGATCCTTCTGGTCTTGAGTCTCCGTTTAATGGCATGTATGAATTCCTTACTCCTTTCCACATCCTTATCAGTCCAAAATCGCGTGTTCATACCCGGATTGATCCGATTAACCTTGTATTCCTTAACTCTATAATCCAGTGCTTCCATAATATTTATTAGCGTACCATCACTGAACATGTAAATCTCATTGAACCGCATGATCTTCCGTTCATTGTTACTGATAGGGAATACAACTGTACGAGGCGAATTTGTAATTGTATAATCATGCTTTAACTCGAAGCCTATTGCATCCCATCCAGGTTTAGTGAGATTCAGCTATTTCTAGTAGCTCTCAATGCCGAGTTGGAAGTCTTCAACCCGCTGTCAAATCACTAAGTTTTGTGTCCATAGTTTAACAGCAGTAGAAAGCATATGTATGTCTGAACCAGGAAGATGATTTAGATGACCTTGAAGAAGCAGCAGATTCAAGTCTTCAAAGTCACTAGGATACAAGTTTTTGAAGTCCTTTTTGGCAATCATGTATTCTTGATGATCAGCTCTACGCAGTGTGATCTCTTTTAGGTAGTCGTACCTGTAGCGAGAGTAGGCATTTATTCTAACAACACTAAGTATACGCATGTGAGTTCTGACTACATTGCGGCTTGATTTAGTTGTGTGTCGGTCAATGTAGAATTTTTGACGATTAAACCACTAATGAGAGATGCCATAAGAGGCAATTATGTCATAGGTGCAGACATCATCGATCCACATATACTCAAGTACGAGTAGTTTAAGTCCAAAGTCATGATAACGAGCAGCCTTCATCTTGGAAATTGACAAAGCTTGTCTGCTTCCTTTACTGCCATAACGCAAATAATCTAAGTCTTTATTAAAAAAGAATTGAGTTTGAATAGTGACATGACCTGGTGGACCACTGAGAGGCAGAGGTTTGCTAATATCAATCCTAACTTGATCACTTTCTGGATTAGCCCAGTCAATATGATCTGTAAACATCTTATGACACTCTTCCATCTGAAACTGAAGATGAACAACGTCCAGGTAGAAAGGTTTAACGACTTCATAAGCTTAACCTTCCAAATTTGCTTGAGTAAGCTTGGACTTTCCCATATTTTGGCAATACTAGTTCATAAACGTCCGCATATCCCTAGTCTTTTCAAGTAAAGAGTTCTTCGCCGGATCTTGATAGGTGGTAGCTAAAGCATTGGCCCAGTTGTTTATAGCATTAGGAAAGTGGGACGTAAGAATGACACAAGCAGGTTCTGGAGTGGCTGGTCTTTCATCATCAGGAATAGGCTTCAACCATTCTGGCTTCTGCTTAGTCTTTGGAAGATGGGCGGAGTCAGTGTCCTCTGAATCAGATATGTTGTCAGAATCTTCTATTGGTATGTCTTCGACAGGTTGCTCAGCATGAGGACCAGATTGTTGCTTGAAGGAGCTTGAAGGAGCCTCTCGAGTGTCCGACTTCTTCAATGTTGATGACTGAGGAGTTTGTGGCTGTGATGAACCAGAAGTGCCAGCGTCATGTCGTCTGATAATATCGTTTATAGCTCAATATTGATTAGATCTTATATATCTAGGATGAACAATAATAATGATTGATAACACGCAGCGGAATAATAAAGAACACAATCAACGTTATTACAAGGTTTCTTTATTGAACGTTTCCCTATTACCCCAACTATAATTTGGGGCTACACCAACTAACTATGGTGTACTATTCGACTTTAATCAGTCGACTATGCTATGTAACTATCTAGACTCTCATTGGGAGAGCTCTAGTTTTCTATGGATACCTATTTTCTAAATGCCTGATAATCTCTTTATATAGAGAAATATCAAGGCTTACAATAGAAGATAAGAACAAACAATATATTTAAAACATTTAAGAATATCTTTTAATATCTTCTGTATCTTTATCTTTATAAGGAGATCTTCTGAATCTTCATCTTTATCTTCATATTCTCCACCAGCTTAAAGATTTCTGTAATTACAGTTTTAGTCCTTTTGTTTCATTCTTATATTTATTTTGTCTCGTCAAATCAAGAATCCCAACATCGTCTTCTCTTACTTTGATCCAAATCTAATGGAGAAGGAGGAGGATCTTGATCATCACGCCGTCTCTTATGAGACTTATCCTTTTCAGCGAGAAACTCATCCCTCTGTGCACGTTTCATAGATGCTTCAAGAGCTTCATAGAGTGCGATATGTTCCGGAAGTGATTTGTAAGAGCTAGTTTCAAACATCCTTTGGTGAAGCATTTCTTTCATATCTTCTTCAGACAAGTCTCTGAAGTGGTCTCGAAGGGGAGCCTGTAGAGCTATTTGAACCGCCTCTTTGACATTATCACGGACTATTTCATTAATCTTATGAGGCAGATCCCTAAGCTCTAAATTGTAGACACTAGATCCAAGATTCCGAGTTGTGTTATCAAGATTCTTGTTAGTCTGCTCTAAATCAGAGAGTTTCTTTTCAAGAGCTGTGACACGTTCAGCTAACTCTGATTTAGTTGTGCTTTGTTGTTGTAGAGGAGGTGGAAGGGGTGTTGTTGTTGTTGTTGTTCCTGTAAAGATTGATGTTTAAGTGGTAAATGATGCAAGTTTAGGAGGTAAAAGATCAATTACTGGTGTGGACAGTGGAGGAGCAGAGGATGACTCTTGATATATTGGAACAGTAACCATGGAGACCACTTCAGCTTCCACATTGAGTTTTCCCGGTTCATCATTAGTGGATTTGTCATTAATGAATTGATCCCCAATAGCATATGCATCCTCTAGATTCTTCATTGACGAGAGAGTCCTGGTTGAGCTTAGAGGATCCTCTAGGATGACATGTTCATCAGTCGGAAACTTCAAACTCTCTTGAACCTTAGGATACAAATCAACCATGAATTCGTCGTGCGTGGGCTCAGGGTCTGGTCCAGCAAGAGCCGCACGGCTTATTCTAGGGTCTGGTCTAGCCTGGTCTTCTTCCATGTGTACCTGCTCTGGTTGAGGTCGAGACTCAAGAGTTTCACCAGGGTCTGATCCAACCTGGTCTTGATCAAGTTCCACCGTCTTTTCCTTGACGTTTTCCTGTTTCTACACATCTTCTCCTAGTTATTCAGTAATTTGCACTATCTCTGTATCAACTTCACTGCTTGTCTTATCTGATCGAACACTTGTTTCAGCATCTGCAGGAGACGGAGAGCCACGAATGATATTGGTAAATGTGTCATCCAGTGGTTGTGCAGAGGGTCTAGTTAATGCCTCTTCAGTAGTTGAAGTCTGCCTTTAGAGTATGAATTAGTCCGTGGTGCTTCTCCTCTTTGGTGTATGCATGGCTAGCAAAGATTGGGAAGCTTGTTCTTCAGTGACAATGGCTTTACCCTTGCCTTCTACTATAGGGAGTGGTCAGATGGCCTCTGCAACAGGTTCTTGAATTGCCACACCTCCAACATGTACATGACCCTGTGCCTGAAACAATTCCAGACTCATCTGAATAGCATGTTCCATATCATATTCTTCACCTGTACCTTCTTGTTTAGGCTCAGGTTCAGGTTCAGAATGAGCTAGTTCTTCATCAGGTTCATCAACCAGCTAGAAAGAGCTCTTCACGTTGCGAACTTTTGCAACTTTACCCTTGCCGGCTTTTTGTAGTGGTGTAGCCTTGGTTGACTTTTCTTTGGCAAGCTTCGGCGTGGGTGGCTTAGCAGCAGAGGCCTTAGAAAGTTTTACCTTGGTTACCTTTGGTTTCGGTGCAGGTGCTGGTTTGCTTGACTTCTTGATAACAGGCTTTGGCTTGGGTTGCTTGGTACTTACAAATTTCTTTTTTCCTTCCTTTTTGGCAGCAACTTTCTGATCATGCTTTGCGACCATTTCCATATAAGCATTGTAGTATGATGCATTCCTGATATTGTTTGAGATTAGCTCATTGAGAATTGGCATTCCAAAGACTTCATCGATTTCGCCTTTGGAGACGAATTTGAGATTACCGAGTCTGAGGTCTTCTTCAGCAAGATGAAACGGAGATGCTGATCTTTGGTAAATATTGTAAATTCTTCCCAAGTGACAGATAATAAGCTTTGTGAATCGACAATAAGAAATAACGTGAGGCTTGTCTTTCCTGCCCTTCTTAGTGGGACTGCCCAGATTGGCCTTATCAGTAAGAAAGGTCTGCATAGCATGCACAAAATCTTCCCACATAAGTTCAGCATAGTCAACATTAGTACTTGTAATAATTCCCTAAAGCATATGAAGAACTGGATATCTGGGCCTATCATGCCCAGAAGTCTTGCATGTAAGACATTGGTTGATCATAGACAATATTGCTCTCCAAGGCTGATACAGGTGATTCACCGCCAAACTTGACACAAAGTGAATCACCTCCGGATAACCCAGCTCATTCACAAAGTCCATAATTACATCACCCGAAGGAGGTGACACAAATGGGTGAGCTTGATCAATGGGAGTTATCTCCAAAGCTTCCCTCAGAAGATTTGCATCCAGTGTGAACCAGTCTTCATCCAGCTAAAATCGGCAAGTCCCATCTTTTTCCACATATGTAAGCGTGTTCCAAAATTGTTGAATGTAGATAGCTGGAACTGAGGCAGAAGCAGTGAATGCCCTGAAGAAGTTTGTGTTTTGTAGAATGTCTACAACAATCTGAAAGATTGGGTTCTTTTGAAGATTCAAGACATGGTTGCTCTTTTTGATAGGCACCCACGCAGCAAAAGGAAGAATTTGATCATCAGATCTTGTAGGAGCAGGAGCGAGAACATTCTCATCATCCATTTTGTCTGGATAGGGATGTCAACAAAGACAGGCAAATAGGACGTATATCTTGATGTTAGATAAGAACATTGACAAGCTTTGTTTGATTATGGTGAGAATAAGTCCATGTTGGTCAAGGATATCCAATGAACACAAACAAGTTAACAAGTCCCGGATGGGTGTTAACGAGGTAATTGTGCATTTGGATTAGGACTTGAGAGGATATAAGGACTAATGGGCTAAAACTTTGAGATTCTGGCCCAAACCACCACCCACCAGACACCAAACCGCTGTAAGGAGAGTTAATCAAACCGTTGTGAAGGTAAATGATCAAACCACTATGCAGTGGAATGATCAAACCGCCACCACCAAACAGCTATGAATATAATATTCATTTTTAATCAAGCTGTTGGGAATTAAGGTCTTCTATAAAGTTTATACTGCTAGCTCAACTTAGTACTGCCAAGCTTAAAGAGTTTGTTCTACACAGATTATAACTACCAGTACTAACTGGTTAGTACTGCTAGAGCAAAAGTTAGTACTGCCAGTACTAACTTAATACTGCTGAGAAGATGTTAATACTGCTAAAGACTTAAGACTGCATGAAGATAAAGACATGTGAAGGGATATGCATGGATTTGTTCAAAGTATATATTCTATTAAGATAGGAAGATATGTATAAGATTATATATTTAGAAGATATGTTGATATCTTTTAGAAGTTTAGAAGATTTGTACTCATCTTGTAAAGGACTCCATGGTGTATAAAATGAGATCCTAGGTTATGGTTTTAGATATAAGTTTTCCATAGAATTCATAGCTTCAAGGTTGTAAACCCTATCACTACATTAGAGTGATTGTATTAATATATTGAAGCTTATTGTGTTGGTTATATCTTTTTGTGTGTCAAACATACTTTACTGTTTCATTAAGTATACTTCTTAGTGGTATAAACTAGATTCTGCATAGTTTATATCATTCACTCAAAGTTTTATTCTTAGTATTTTTGGATTTATTCAAGGATACTAAACCTTACATCAAGCTAAGGAGTTAAAGATCTATTCATTAGGATCAACAAGTGGTATCAGATATTGTTGTAAAGCTTTAAATAAGAAGTAACAACCAATACATCATAGATCTAATTCTTAGGTGATAAGATGGAGGCAAGAACTACTTCTATAACTCTAACTACAAAACTTCCTATCCTTAACCCAGGGGAATATGATCTCTGGTTAATGAGAATAGAACAATACTTCCTCATGACTGATTACTCCCTCTGGGAAGTAATTCTGAATGGCAACAAAGTACTGAAAAGAAAAATTAGAGAAGTTGAGCAAGAATATGAACCTACTACTGCAGCAGAAAAGCAGGATAAGAGGAATGAGATGAAAGCAAGAGGAATTCTTTTGATGGCTCTCCCAAATAAGGATCAACTGAAGTTTCATTCATATAAGGATGCAAAACTGCTCATGGAAGCCATAGAGAAGAGGTATGGAGGTAACAAAGAATCCAAGAAAGTTTAGAGGACTCTACTCAAGCAACAATATGAGAACTTTTCAGGATCAAGCTCAGAAACAATAGATCAAACTTTAGATAGGTTGCAAAAACTTATTAGTCAGTTGGAAATCCAAGGTGAAACAATTTCTCAAGAGGATATGAATTTAAAACTGTTGAGAAGTCTTCCATCTAAATGGAAGCCTCATGCTTTAATTTGGAGGAACAAAGTGGAAATTGAAACCATCAGTTTGGATGACTTATACAATAACTTAAAGATTTATGAGCTTGAACTCAAAAATTCAACAAACACAAGTCAAAATTCACATAATGTGGCTTTTGTGTCCTCCAACAGCACTAACAGCAACAACAGTACAAATGAGGCAGATAACACTGCTTATGGAGTTAGTACTGCTCATACTCAAAGTAGTCCTACATCTGGAGATAATCTTAGTGATGCTGTGATCTGTGCTTTCCTAGCTAGTCAGCCTAATTCTCCTCAAATGTCAAGAGAGGATCTAGAACAAATTGATCCTGATGATCTTGAAGAAATGGATCTACAATGGGAAATAGCCATGCTGACAGTTAGAGCTAGGATATTCATCAAAAGGACATGCATGCAGTTGGATGTAAATGGTAAAAGAGTTGGATTTGATAGGACAAAAGTGGAGTGCTACAATTGTCATAAATATGGTCACTTTGCAAGAGAATGTAGACTTCCAAGGAATCAGGAGAAAAGAGAAAAAAAGAATAATAGAAGAATTGTGACAGTGGAAACTCCAAATGAAAATGCATTGGTTGCTCAAGATGGTATTGGAGGGTATGATTGGAGCAACCAAGCTGAAGAAGAGCATCCTACAAACTTTGCTTTAATGGCACATACATCTTCAAGAAGTTCTTCCAGTTCAGATTCTGAGGTAGATTCTTGTTCTAAATCATGTATAAAAGCTTATGCTACTCTTAAAGAACAATATGACAATTTGAATTATGATTACACCAAGTATCAATTTAATTTAGTATCTTATAAAGCAGGTTTAGAGTCAGTTAAAGCTAGACTAGCTCACTATAAGAAAAATGAGGCTGTGTTTAAAGAGAGCATTAATGTTTTAAAACTTGAAGTTAGACTTAGAGATAATGCTTTAGATGAAAACAAAAAGAAATTGGAAAAAGCAGAAATAGAGAGAGACGAGTTAAAACTAACACTAGAGAAATTTCAAAATTCATCTAAATCCTTGAACAGTTTGTTGGAAAGTCAAGTTATTGACAAGTTTAAAACTAGGTTAGGATATAATGCAGCTACTGCAGCTTCTCCTGCAGTAGAACGTTTTGTGAATTCATCTGAGATGTTAGAAAATCAGGAGTGTAATAGGCCCAAGGGATATCATGCAGTTCCCCCACCTTATACAGGGAATTTCTTACCTCGCAAACCTGATCTAACATTCATGGATGAAATAGTTAAAAGTGAGAATTTGGATGTTACTACTATTGTTACACCTAGTAATGTTATGACAGTTGAAAATAAGGGTGTTTCCAACACAGTTGAATCTAATGCTGTTAGGATGAACAACTTTAGTGCTCCAATCATTGAGGATTGGAATTCTGATGATGAAAGTGAGATAGATTATATTGTTAGACCTAGCACTAAAAAGATAGAATCTATTAAGACTGTTAGGGAAACAGATGCACCTAAACAAAACAAACACCATCCTAGAGGGAATCAAAGAAACTAGAACAATCTTATGTCCCAAAGGCTAGGAAGTGACTTTAAAATGATTAATAAAGCTTGTTTTGTTTGTGGTAGTTTTGAGCATTTTCATTATATGTGTGATAAAAAGGTTGTAAGGCCAGTGTGGAACAACTCAAGAAGGGTGATCACAAGAACTTTTCTAACAATATGACTTACCCTCACACCAAAATAAGTTTTGTTCCATAAGCAGTATTAACCAGGACTGGCAAAATTAATACTGCTGGTTCAAATATTAATACTGCTGGTGCAAGTATTAATATTATTAACAGACCAATTAATACTGCTGACTCAACTCTAATTGTGAACCATCCTAGACCAAAATCAAATGCTTTCAAAAGAGGATATTCATAAAGTTTATGGCCTTTTAACATATATTATGCAAACAAGAACAATATTATCAATACAAATGTTAATACTGCCAGGGTAAATAATACTACTGCTAGGGATAGAGCAGTAGTAAGTAAAAATAAGGGAATAGGGGCTAATGCTGTTAAGGCCTCAGCATGATGGGTTTAGAAATCCAAAAACCCTAGTGCATTAACTACATTCAGGAAATATTCTTATATTGATACACGAGGCAGATCCAAGTCTATAATGGCTTGGATCTCCAAAAGAGTCTAATTCTCTTATTTTATATGTAGGGCAACCCACAGCAAAAGGAGTATAAGGAAAAAGCAGTTATTGACAATGGTTGTTCCAGGCACATGACAGGAAACAAGTGTTATCTTGATGAATATAAAGACTATGATGGTGGATTTGTTTCCTTTGGTGATGGTAAAGGTAGAATTTCTGGTAAAGGTAAAATCAAAACAGGATCACTGGATTTTGATGATGTGTACTTTTGTAAGGAGCTTAAGTATAACCTGTTCAATATGTCACAAATCTGTGACAAAAAGAACAATGTTCTTTTTACTGAGACTGAGTGTCTTGTCTTATCTTTTGACTTTAAGCTACTTGGTGAAAGTCAAGTATTGATGAGAGTTCTAAGAAAGGACAACATTTATAGTGTTGACCTAAAGAGTGTTGTTCCTACTGGAGGTTTAACTTGTCTTATTGCTAAGGCCACAATTGATGAATCTAATACATGGCACAGGAGACTTGGGCACATTAATTTAAAAACAATGAATAAGCTTGTGAAGGGAAACCTTGTAAAAGGTTTACCTTCAAAGATTTTTACAAATGATCATTCTTGTGTTACCTGTCAAAAAGGAAAGCAACACAAAGCCTTCTATAAGACCAAACTTGTGAACTCAATCAACAAACCCTTACATATGCTTCATATGGACTTATTTGGTCCTATAAATTTTAAGAGTTTAATGAAAAAGTTTTATTGCCTAGTTGTCACTGATGACTTTAGTAGATTTTCTTGGGTATTCTTTTTGGCCACTAAGGATGAGACTAGTGAGATCTTAAAGACCTTCATAACAGAAATAGAAAATCAACTAGATCATAAAGTAAAAGTTATCAGGAGTCTAGTGACATGGAACTGTGTATAAGAATAGTACAGTTTTGTAAAATGAAGGGGATTAAGAGGAATTCAGTGTGGCCTAGAATTCTCAGTAGAAGGTGTAGACTGAGAGGAAGATTGAACACTAATAGAGGTGCTGAAAGAACTATGTTAGTAGACTCTAAATTGCCAACCACCTTTTAGTCTAAAGCAGTTAATTCGGCTTGCTATGTGCTATATTGTGTTTAGTTATTAGCCTCATAACAAGACACCTTATGAACTTATTCGTGGAAGACCTCCACTGATAGATTTCATGAAACCTTTTGGGTGTCCTGTTACCATCTTAAATACCAGGGATCATCTAGGAAAGTTTGATGGTAAAGCTGATGAGGGATATTTTGTTGGGTATTCTGTGGTTAGTAAAGCTATAAGAGTATTTAACAAGAGGACCAGGATAGTTGAAGATACCTTAAACATTAGATTTCTTGAAAATACATCTAATGTAAAAGGAAATGGACCAGACTGGCTTTTTAATGTTGATTCCTTGACAATATCTATGAACTATGTGCCAGTTGCTGCAGGGAAAAACTAATGGTATTGTAGGAACCTAAGATAACATTGTTGCAGGTCAAGCTCAAAGGAAATTGAACCTGAACTAGAGATAAATCTAATACCTTTATGCACAACTGATCCTTTAATTTCTCAAGGTCCTAAGGATTGTGAAGGAAGCCTACAGAAATGGATGAAAGAGGAGCTTCTGATAAAAATAAAAAGGATGCACAAGATACAAGAAGTGAGTCTGAAAGGCTAAATCAAAGGGAAATGCAGACTGAACACACTACTAGTCCTAAGAGTATTAATACTGTTAGTACACCTGTTAGTACTGTCAGACCATCATTTGATAATATTGTTCCATCACCACCAGTTAATAATGCTGGACCTTTTGTTAGTACTGCTAATGCATTTGAAGAACATCTATTTGAACGATTTTATCCTTTCAAAAATGCATTTACCCTTCCACCTGTTCCAAATGTGTCTTCAATGGATAATACTGGCATCTTTGGAAATGCTTATGATGATGAAGATGTGGAAGAAGAGGTTGATATGAACAATGTAATTTCATCTTATACAGTCCCTGATACTTCTTTCACCAAATTTCATAAAGATCATCCTGAAGATCAAGTGATTGGAAGTTTAAAGACTCCTGTACAGACAAGACACATGACCAAGATAAATGAAGAACATGGTTTGATTTCCTCAGTTCACAAGCTTAGGAGAACAAATCACAAAGATTTTCAAAATTGTCTGTTTGCCTGTTTCTTATCTCAAATGGAACCCAAGAAACCAGTTCAAGCCTTAAAAGATCCAAGCTGGGTGGAAGCAATGCAGGATGAGCTTCTACAATTTAAACTACTAAAAGTTTGGACCTTAGTTGATTTACCTAGAGACAAATGGGCAATTGGTACTAAATGGGTTTTTAGAAACAAGAAGGATGAAAGAGGCATAGTGGTGAAGAACAAAGCTAGACTGGTTGCTCAGGGTCATACTCAAGAGGAAGGTATAGATTATGATGAAGTCTTTGCACCAGTTGCAAGGATTGAAGCCATAAGATTATTTCTGGCTTATGCTTCCTTTAAAGATTTTGTAGTCTACCAAATGGATGTGAAGAGTGCTTTTCTATATGGAAAGATAGAAGAGGAGGTGTATGTCTATCAACCTCTTGGTTTTGAAGATCCTCACTTTCCAGATAAAGTGTACAAGGTAGAAAAAGCTCTCTATGGACTACACCAGGCCCTAAGAGCATGGTATGAGACATTGTCAACTTACTTGTTGGACAATGGTTTTCACAAGGGTCAAATTGATAAAACTTTGTTCATCAAAAGGCATAAAGATAATATCCAGCTAGTACAGGTTTATGTTGATGATATCATCTTTGGATCAACCAAGAAACAGATGAGTAATGAATTTGAAACACTGATGCATGATAAATTCCAAATGAGTTCTATGGGAGAACTTTCTTTCTTTTTGGGACTTCAGGTTAAACAAAAGAGTGATGGGATATTTATCAGCCAAGATAAATATGTGGTTGAGATTTTGAAAAAGTTTGAGTTTCCCTGAGTAAAGATAGCAAGCACTCTAATGGAGACAAACAAGGCATTGGTAAAAGATGCAAAAGCTAAGGATGTGGATGTTCACTTATATAGATCAATGATTGGATCATTAATGTACTTAACAGCTTCTAGACCAGACATAATGTTTGCTGTTTGTGCTTGTGCAAGGTTCCAAGTTACTCCAAAAACTTCACACTTTAATGCTGTGAACAGGATCTTTAGATACTTGAAAGGCCAACCTAAATTGGGCCTTTGGTATCCTAGAGATTCACCATTTGACTTGGAAGTCTTTTCTAATAGTGACTATGCTGGAGCAAGTCTTGACAGGAAATCCACAACAGGAGGTTGTCAATTTCTTGGCAAGAGATTTATTTCATGGCAATGTAAGAAGCAGACTATAGTTGCCAACTCAACAACTGAAGCAGAGTATGTTGCTACTGCTAACTGCTGTGGACATGTGTTATGGATCCAAAATCAGATGCTTGACTATGGGTTTAATTTTATGAACACCAAAATTTGCATTGATAATGAAAGTACAATATGTATTGTGAAGAATCTAGTGTTTCACTCTAAAACCAAGCATATAGAGATCAAGCACCATTTCATCAGAGATTCTTATGAGAAGAAGTTGATACAGGTGATCAAGATTCACATAGACCAAAATGTTGCAGATCTTCTCACAAAAGCTTTTGATGTTAGCAGGTTTAACTTTCTAATTGCTAGCATTGGATTACTCAATCTCTGAAGTTTAACACTTTTTAACTTTTATTCATGGGTTATGCATAAATATGGATCCTCGTGAATTCTCACATGTCTATCTAGTATTTTCTAGTGTGCTTGTGATGAATAGAGGCATGTTGTTGTATAATTATTGAAGACAGAGTTAAAACTGCTAAGGTAAATGTTAATACTGCTAAGTATAATTAGTACTGCTAGTTATACTTAAGACTGCTAGTTAATACTGTTAGTCATAGTTAAAACTGCTAAACAAGAAAATACTTTGGATTGTGTATTTTTGGTTTTGGACTAACATTTGCAGGCTAAGCATATTAAGTATCTGGTATTGAATTGAGGGGAGGCTTATGATGTCAATATGCAGTCAAGAATTGATGAAAGGACATGTAACATCAAACAAAAGTGTGTGATGTGTCAAACACCTAGGCAAATCAAAAGAGGTCGGGACACCAAGATACCTCAGTCTAGTGGTCCCCCTGAAAAAGGTTGGTGATGAGGCTGTCCATAAGGAGTTGGGTGACAGAATGGAAAGGGCTGCCACTACTGCTTCTAGCTAAGAAGCAGAGCAGGACAGTGGTAACATAAAATAAGACCCAATCCATGGCAACACTTAATGAGCCAAGTCCTTAGGGAATTGGTTCAGGTAGTGGTCCCAGGTGCCAAGATACCATATTGGGAGGGGGGGTAGATGATCAAACTAGTTAAGACTAATCTAAATTATTCCAATGATCCACCTCTTTCAAAGTACACATATGGAAGTGGTAGGACAGTATGGCAACTAATAGAATTGATACACATGGTACAAAACTGTCTGCTTTGGTGAGCTCAAAGAATATAAAGAATTTATATATAAAAACAAAAAGAGTGATATGGTGAGCCAAAAGAAATAAGAGATTCAGTGAGCTTAAAAATAGAATGTAAGTATGAAAAATAGACAGAGAATTTCAGTGAGAAAAAGAAATGAGAGATATTGTGAGATGAAAAAAATAGAAAGAAGCTTTGATAATCAATCTGTTGATGGGAAAAATGCTTGTTGGAACAACATTGGTGTTTATACTGCTAGGCATAAACTTAATACTAGCAAGTATAAGTTTAGTACTATGCTAGGCTTAATTTAATGCTTGTGGGGTAAATTATGACGGCTAGGCTTAAAGTTAGTATTGTTAGGCTAATATTAGTACTGCTGGGTAACCGTTAGTACTATTTGATGCATAATAAAATTTTTAATTAATTAATAACCGTTGAGATATTTCCGCCAACAACTTGCTCATAAGGGTCTATGATTTGGAAAATTCTTGATATTTCTTTCTCTTATAAAATTTCTTCTTTATAAAGATTCAATCTTATTAAGTCGATCAAATCAAAACCCTAGGCGCTCTCTATAAAATCTCAATTTATTTGACCAAACTCTCATATTCTCATCAACAATCATAAACCCATAACTCTTATCTCAACTCACTCACTAATGGCTCATTTGGATTTCTGTGATACCCATAACACGGTTGCTTTCTTGAACAAATCAGAGGGAAGTGAAGATTTTCATCAGATACTTGATTTTCTCAATTTAAGTCATATCAAGTATGCCCTTTATAACACCCCGTGTTTTCAAGTCATTGACGACGTCGATAAATCTACTATTTATTTTTAGTGTTGTACTCGTTTGCTTGTGATTTCATGAATTAAGTTTAAATCGCGTAAGCTAAAAATTAGCGTTCAATGTAAACGGGCACCAAACAATTAAACGTTTACATCAATCAAGTATTAAATAATTATTTTGAGAATAATTATGGTCTTTGGTTATTTTATTTTTATCGGTTACATAAAGTGTATACGTTTCGCGATAAATTAAGTTTAGGCATACCCGGAACCACAAAAATAATTCTACGCTTCAACAAATACCCATGTTTATACCCAATACCAAAAAATTTACTCCATTTTATCACCACATATGTACATATGGCTGGCTAGGGATAACAAGAACCATAAGAAAACCAAAATATCTAAGTTAAGAACATCCCTCCATGTTTTCTTGGGATGTTCTCAACTATTAGGGAACAACAAGTGCATATGGCCATGACTAGGACCAAAAGTCTTCCCTAAGACCCTCAACATGTTTCCTTGACTAGTTCTACATCTTATAACCCATGTATAACATTTGATAGGAAACACATAGATATAACAAAACCCTTGGTAAAAGATCAAAACTATCTCTTGTCACACTAAGAGACCACGGCTCAAACAACACAATACACAAGTCACATACAAAAATTTCTACAACCTATACCAATCCTTAACATGCATTCCATAAGATATACTAAGGTGTTTGCAAGCCTTGGTTAACCATTTACAAGCATTAGTCAAGAAAAGGAAAGATTAGGGTTTCATAACCTAATCTAGGGTTTCATATTTGCAAGCTTTGATTTTGTGTCTAAACAAGGGTTTAGGACTTATTTCTCATCACCATCATTCATCATAAGGTCTTCTATAAACCTTTATACTTTCATTTTATGAGTTTTTATGTATATGATGTGCTATGTAGTGAAATCACCTCTTAGGATATGTTTAACACTGTAAAAGTGGATTTTCTTGTAAACATAATTTATGGACTTGTACACATGTTCTATGGAGGTTATATTGAGGTTACAAAATGGTTGTAAGCCTTGTACACACTTGGTTTATGTATAAAAATGTTTATGTACAAACTAGTAAATTAGGGTTACTTAATGAAGTTATGGTTTTTAAGTGTTATTATGGACTTGTTAATCTTGTCACCTTGGACATTTGGACAAAGAATGAACTTATGGACAATATTATATGTATCACTTATAATACATATGGTATATGAGACTTGTGGTAAGTTACAAAAGTGAAAGTACATAAAATAAGCTTTAAATAAAAGTATAAGTATGGATTCTTAAGGGGCTGTTTATATTTCGAATTTCAAACAGTGGATTTGACATTATATAAAAATAATACGTCTCATGACGATCCCGGATATATAAAGAACTTGAAAAACGGATTAATAACGAAAAAGATACGGTAAAAACAAGTTATACGTTAATAAACGGAGTCGTAAAGAATTTTATAAAAAACTTTTTTCTAAAATTATTCAACAGAAAGTTTTTGGTATTGTCTTTTAACAAATTATACATATTTTTAGGATTCCAAAATGATAAGAATCGTAATTTTTCAATTAATAACGAACGAGTTATGAATTTCGCGAGTTTACGACAATTAATACTTTTATAAAAGTTACTGTTCATGACAGAAATAATTATTTTTGTAAACCTCATAAATAAGTAGAACTTTCAATTACGAGAACGTGCTTGAAAGAATCACTAAAAACGGAGCTATAACGAATAAAATACGACGTTTACGGGTTTTACGATAACTAAAACTATAAAAATAACTTTATAACTGGTGTGAACAGTAAAAAGTACTGTTCATCAGAGGATCAAAAATATGAAAATGTCAAATTATGATAACTCGTCCTAATACGAAAGCGTGGGCATAAGAAACGTCAAAATCGGGCTTAAAACGCGAAAGTTACGCCAGTTTTACTACAACGGTAATTATAAACGTTTTAACTTATTAAACACAATTTTTCCAAAACAATTAGATGGTGATTAGCTATATAGAATTATGCATGGTAGTAATTACCCAATGTGATTAGTACTTATACGACCTTAATTTAAATAGGTTGCATCTGACGATTTGCGTGACGCATTATCTGTGATATACTTGACATACGCTCACTCAAGGTGAGTTCATAGCCCCACGTTTTACATGCTTTTGTTTTACAAAGTTTTTGGGGTGAGAAACATGCAATGTTTTACAACTGGACACAAGTGGATAATTTTACATTATGATTACGTGTTGCCTAAGTTGCGATAACCCTAGTTGAGCCCATTATCATGAACTGTCAGTTACTGGATTGTGAGCGCGATTTTATGGAATAGATTCTATTGGAATTGACATCCCCGTTCGGGTTATTAGCTATCACCGGGAAAACAAACGTATACCATTCGAACATAGATGTTGCGGTTATAACATCATCACGGCAATGTGTAGCCATTTATATGGTATTCATTTATGTCGAGCTTCAGTGTCATGAGCTTAGGGCAACGTAATTACATTTATATTATGTCTGCATCTGTTGCATTATCCCCAAATATATATATATTATATATAAATATACGGGGGGGGGGGGTTATCTTGGAAATCTTGTGGTCCACAATATATGAATTTATCAAACCTATGAATAACATTATTGTTGATGTTTTAAAGCAATGTTTTTTAGGAGATCAGTAAGCATAAGGTGCCAAGGATACATTGGTGATTTTGTTTTGGATGTCATGCTAAAGATATGGTTGCATTATGTTTTGGGAAACTCTTGTGTTGTGAACCAGTATCTTTGTAATAATAACAATGAACAAGTTAAAGCTTCGGGCTATTTGTATCAAACATTTGTTAAATCCAATGTATCAGATTTAAAACGACTTTTTGGTCGTTCTATATATATCTTGTGTTATTGATCTGAGAAGTAACACGCCCCCGACCCTCATTCCACTGCGACTCAATTTGGGGGTGTTACAGATTGGTATCAAGAGCCAAGGTTATAGAGAATCAGGTCAAATGTTTTTGCTGGACTATAACTGTTTTCAAACATCGAATTCATACAAAGGGGTTTTACAAGGGACATACATATGTGCATACATTCATGCATACACTACTTGTTGCATTAGTTGGTTGGACTAGATGCATTCATAATTGATATACATGTTATGATATAAATGTATATTACTATAAGAGTCTTATATTAAATACTAATATAAGCTATTTTGAATTTTCAGATTCAGTCATGTCAGATTCGGATGAATCGGGGGTTACATACACGGAGGTTTCCAGCCCATTTGAGGGTTTATCAGACATAGGATCACCGAGAGATGATGATCACGAGTACGTTGAGCTGCCTTGGATGCCAAAGGACCCATACGTGGAGGCCGCTCTTCAGGCCCCACCCTCTCCAGATTACGTGTCTGGCCCTGAGGAGCCAGAGCAGGCACCACCTTCGCCAGATTATGTTCCAGGCCCAGAGCATGCTGATGATGAGATTGTTGCTGAGGATCAGCCAGATACTGAGAATGCCTTACCCACTGCTCAGTCACCTGACTATGTCCCGGAGTCCGGTCCTGAGGCGGACCCGGAGGAGGATGACGATTAGGACCCCGAGGAGGATCCTGTTGACTATTCTGCTAATGGAGGATATGATGGAGACGATGAGGATGAGCCATCGAAAGAGGATGAGGATGATGATGTTGATATACAGGCTAATGAAGATGAGGAGGAGGAGGAGCACCCAACTACCTGACCGACTCAGTAGTTGTTGCTTTACAGTACGGATCAGGCCCCATTGGGGAGGAGACTGAGCCATTCGAGAATGTTGAGTCTGCGGCCACCCACCACCACACCCTGCATATCGTTGTGACAGCTAGGATTTCTATTCCAGCTCCAGTACCTACACCAGTATGGTCTGATGCAGAGGTTGCCAGACTACTCACTATATCTACTCCACCATCATCACAACTCTCCCCATGGTCTTCACCACTTCCCTAGATACCTTCTCCACCACTACCCCCGATACCATCTCCATCACTACCACTATCACCCCTTTATTTCAAACTATGATGGTTCAAGCTCAAGAGGAGGGTGCAGGTTCTGAAATGCATACTGTTCCCCAACCAATCCACATTATCAACCATTCATCTCACAACTCCAAAGAGCTAATAACTAGGAGACAAGAAAGAAAGAAACAGAACATTGAGGTTTCTCAACCTAGTGATCCTACACAACCTATGGCAGATGAGACTGAAAATGTGGAAAGTGTACCTATACATTCCAATGATCCACTACTCAGTGGTGAGGATAGACTGAAAGTAAATGAATTGTTGGAACTTTGTACAAAATTGTTTGAAAGAGTTCTTGACTTGGAGAACACTAAGACCTCTCAAGCTGCAGAGATAACTAAATTAAAGAAGAGGGTCAAGAAGCTGGAAAGGAGGAATAAGTCAAGAACTTCAGAGCTTAAAAGATTAAGGAAGGTTGGTAGATTTGTACAAGTTGTTTCCCTTAATGATGAAGGTTTGGGTGCTTAGGAGGATGCATCCAAACAGGGGTGGAAAATTTCTAATCTTGATGCTGATGCAGAGGTTACTTTGGTTGATAAGGCTCAGAGGAGGATTGTTGATGAGGCTAAAGGGAAGATTGATGATAATTTAATGTTTGATACATGAGTTTTTGATGAGCAAGAAGTTGAAGTTAAAAAGGTAGGTAGAGGTCTGCGAAAAGTTACTACTGCCAGTGCTACAACAACAACTGTTGATGAGTTGACTCTGGCTCAGACCTTAATAGAGATCAAAGCAGTTAAACCTAAGGCTGTTACAACTGTTGCTACAACAACTACAACTACTGTTTCAAGACCTAAGGTTAGAGGAGTTGTAGTTCCAAGAGCCAGTGAATTTTAGAATAATAACATCATCTTCATAAAACATCACAACTTCTAAGGTTATAAAGACAAAGCAGGCAAAGATGATAGAACCTGAGAGGCCTTTAAAAAAGAAAGATCAAATTTTAGTGGATGAAGAAATTGCTCAAAGACTTCAAGAAGAATTGCAAGCTGAATTAGAAGAAGAGGAAAGGCTGGCAAGACAAAAAGAAGAAGAGGATAACTTAATTTCATGGGATAATACTTAAGCTATGATGGAGGCAGATTATAAGTTAGCTCAGAGACTACAAGCAGAAGAACAAGGAGAGTTGACCATTGAAGAAAGATCAAAACTGTTTGTAGAGCTCATGGACTAAAAGGAAGAAGCACTTTGCAAAGCTTAGAGCTGAAGAGATCAGAAGAAAACCACCAACCAAAGCCCAAAAGAGGAATCAAATGTGTACTTATTTGAAAAATATGGCTAATTACAAGCATAATCAGTTGAAGAACAAAAGTTTTGAAGAAATTCAGATGTTATTTGACAATACTATGAAGATTTTTAGTGGGTAGATTCATTTGTTCCTATGGATACAGAGGTTGTGGAAGGAAGTAAAAGTCAGGCAGAAGGAAGTAAGAAGAGAACAAGAGAAGAACTTGAGTCTGATAATTCAAAGAAGCAAAAGATAGATGAGAATGTAGAAGCTGAAGTGGATGATGAAGCAAAAATGAAAAAGCTTATGGAGATAGTTCCTGATGATGAGGTAGCAATTGATGCTATACCACTAGCCACTAAGTCCCCAATCATTGTTGACTGGAAAATCATCACATCAAAGAGTAAAGTTATGTGATCCCACGCCTTGATCGATTCTTTACGTAGTAAAGTGTTTGTTACCTTGGATGAATCCAAAATAACAATGGTTGAGACTTTGTATGTATATCAAAGTGTATGCGGAATCTACACTTTGATACTCTAGAGATGTTTATCAATGGAACAGTAATAAACAAACAAACAATGAAGTAATAACAAACTGCTTCAATATTATTAGAATAATAATACGAGTACTCTTGAAGTACTGGGGTTACAACCTTGAAGCTATCACAATATCTTTCTAAATGTTTATTCGTCTCTAAGTGTATCAAAAAGCAATATCTATGCTAAAACCTAGATCTCCTTTTATTAAACACAAGGAGTCCTTTACAAAACCAACTACATATCTTTAAGGATCAGTTACCATCATCCCATAATAATCTCCATGCATACTTATCTCCAAGTCAGCAGCTTTGACCATCAGCAGTATTAACTTTTTCTCCTAGCTGTATTAACTAACACTAGCAGTACTAAGTCATGTAATGGTAGTACATACTCCATTCAGTACTGTTAGTTATACCTTGGCAGTATTAAGTCTTGTGAAGATTTATTCCTAACAATTCC
Organism: Tanacetum coccineum; assembly: GCA_026074375.1. Classification (NCBI taxonomy): domain Eukaryota; kingdom Viridiplantae; phylum Streptophyta; class Magnoliopsida; order Asterales; family Asteraceae; genus Tanacetum; species Tanacetum coccineum. The sequence goes on from BQNB010001505.1 coordinate 126,361, forward strand.
TCCCCCTAAACTTGTGATTGTCACTTCAAATCTTCAAGTTTTCCTTCTGATTAACATCTTAGTCTTCTTCCTTTGCTGATGATTCTTTCAAACATTTCTTCTACTTCTGATACTTTAGATCTTATGAACCTTTAGAAGTTCAAATGCCTGTGAACTCTCATGATCAACCTCTAATTTCTTACTTAACATCTTTGACAACAGCTCTTGACTTAAAGGATATTTCTTCTCTGTCAGCATATGAATTGCTAACCTATTTTCCATCAACAGAATGTGAATACACAAATTCACATTAATCTTAGCTTTATCAATTGTATTCATGCCTGATTATTTACAAATCTATCCCTCTTCATCAGACTCAAATGAGTATATAATCTTCCCACAGCATCATACTCAAATCCTTTCTGAGTCTTGAAGCACTTACTTTTCCTTGACTAGGTCTGTACAATTCATCTACATCCTGTCTATCAAAGTCCTTCAAGCATCTCACTCCAATATCTTATAATTCTTGGAAACTGCCATCCCCTCTTGAAGGACTTGATAATACTTGAGTTCTCTGTCCAAAACTCAAGTGCCTTCCAATCATAACTGGAAACTTTGTAAATAAGATTCAACCTCTGATAGGAACCTCTTCTCTTGGTTTATATATCCAAAAATTCCTTTGAGTTCTTCTTCTAAAGCATCTTCCTAACCTTTGTCTATGTCTTGTGCTTTTCCTAGGAATAGATTTCTTTCTCTTTGCAACAGTTTCTTTGGAGACTTCTTCATTTCCTTCTGAGTAGCCACATCTTCTTCTTCTATCTTTTCAGCAGACTTCATCTTTTCAGGAGACTTTTCAGGAGACTCAGGAGACTTCTTCTTTTTTCACTTACTTGATCTACCATCCATAGGTTCAATATTTTGATTAAAATCCCAAACCTTTTCAAAGATTGGCCTAATCTCATTGTAAGACATTCCCTTGAAGTCACTAATTTTGTAGTTCCCCTAATTCTTCAAGTATTTGATCATGTTTTTCCTTGCTTGGGCAACTGTCTTTGCTCATTTTGGTATGATACATTATGATGAAAGGATCATTCCAATCTATCTTCTTAGTAGACTTGGCTTCAGCCATAGCTCTTTGTCTTTCCTCTTCATCCCATTGTCTTGCAATCTCTTCATCTCTTGCAATCTGAGCTCTTTGTTCCTTATTCATTTGCTCTTCAAGTCTGATGGCTTCAGCAAAACTTAACCTTTCTTGTTCAAGCTCCTTCTTTAAGGGGGGGGGGGGGGAAAAACCCCTTTTTTTTTCTGTGGGCTCCGACTCAATCATTATGGCTTTTTCCCCTTGTTCTTTGTCTTGACCTTTCTCTGCACTCCTTCTTGTATAAGTAACAGGTTTGTCAAAGCTAGTTAAGGTTTACCTCAGCTTTAGTATAACTATTGGAACTTCTTCACTAGCAGTACCTTTCTTCTGCACAGCGAGGTATTAGTACTAATTCATCACTTCTTTCCATACCTTCTTGATCTTGAATAACTTCAGTTGGAGTCACTTCTTGAATAAATAGTTCAGTTTCAGTACTTGCTTTTTCTTGAACCTCTGCATCAGATAATTTCCTCCCCTGTTTGGAAGAATCATCTTCAATGACTTCATCATCTGAAAGAACAACCCTAGCTTTTCTCCTTGCTTTCCCAGTCTTTATTTGAGACTCTAGCTTCTTGACCTGAGAATTATTTAGTAAAGTATATGCAGAACTGTAGGTTTTCTTTGTCTTCTTCAAGTCATCCTCCAATACTCCAATCCTGTCAGAAAGTTTGGTAACCAAATTCATCAATTCATTAAGTTTCAAGCTACCCTCATCACTTCCATGTGAGTGAACAGCATGGAGAGGTGAGTCATGGGGTGGAGAAAAATGGTGTTCTGCTCCAGGTGGTAGATGTGTTGGTGATGGTTGGGTTGGTGATGGTTGTGAGGCAGCAGCAGTGGTATTATCAGGTGAGTGTTGAGTTGAAGGTTCTGGTGAGTGTGAAGGTGAAGATGTGATTCGGGAAGGTGAAGTGGAAGGTTCAGTAACATCTAGCATAGTGGGGAATAGAGCAACCTCCTGGCCTGAAAATCCCTTGGTAGGCCTCTTCATATTGTTAAACACTTTCATGCTAAGAGAGGGTACAGGATATGATCTTGTGTGTTGTTGAAGCTGGTTTCTCTGCATATCTAGACATAGTTGAATGAACCTAGGGTACATCAAAAACTTATGGGGACTAGAGATATTGGACACCATATGCTCAAAAATCATCCTAGAGGACTATGAAACTGTCCATGCAGTCTTCTTTGGGCTAAGGCAATGAAGATATTCGTAAATTAAGAAACATCTATTGAGGTGAAAAAGCCACCCTTTTTGAAAGTTAAACTTATCTGAGTCTGATTTGTGATGTATCCCTAAAAGCGCCAATTGCTCAAAGATCTCCGAGTTGGGTATAGAAGAAAGACCATCCTGATCATCCAACTTGAGATGTCTTCGTAAAGATCCCTCAGTGATAGTCAGTGAGTGACCATCAATGATAGCAGTAATCGTGACTTCTCCATTTTCAGCAGTAGTAACTTCAGCCGACCTCCAAAATTGTTTGATAAATGAGACACAAACCTCTGGCTTCTTTATGAGTGCATAGCAAATATGACTTCGATTTAGGAAATTGATGATTTGATGAAACCCTTCACTGCCTGTAGATTTCTCTAAAAATGCTACCTCAGTTATGCTTGTCACAAAATTCCAAGTTTGCCATAAATAAAACTGTGAGTAATCGAGTGGGATATGATCGTGGATGAATATATGAGGGCTGGAGAAAGTTAATTGTGAATTAAATAGAGAAGCGTAGAGATATGGTTTGACCGATTTAAAGAAATTGAGTTTATCGTGATGAAGGTTAACATATATATATGAAGATCACGAAAGTTCAATTGGTCAAACCCCTATACCATAGGAATTTGGCGCAAATATCTCAACGGCTCTATTAATTAATGAAAAATCTGTTAGACCCAAACAGTATTAACGGCCATTTAGCAGTACAAAATTTGGTCTAGTAGTACTAAAATAAGCCTAGCAGTATTAACTTTTCCACTTATAAGCAGTACAAACTCCAAAGTTCTGTATTACTAAAAGAATAACTTCACACAATCTCTCTTTCTGTTTTTAGGCTCACATGTCATCTCTCAATTCTTTTGGCTTACTTTTCACACTGTCTATTTTCCACACATTTCTCTTTCTATTTTTAAGCTCACCAAATCTCTCTTTTCTTTTGACTCACTCGTTACACAAGGTATAGTTTTTGGCAAACTACCAGCCATTAACGGATTTGATTAGTCTTTACCAATAGCCGTTTGCTTTGGACTAGCCAATGTATTTAAATTTATATTTTTTATATTACTTCATTTAAATCATAGTGCATTGTGCCATATAGTTTTGAGTAAACTATCAACTATCAACGGATTTGAGAAGTCTTTACCAATAGCCGTTTGCTTTGGACTAGCCAATGCTTCATTTTAAAAACATGGTGCATTGATGACCATATAGTTTTGAGTAAACTATCAACTATCAAACCGGATTGAGAAGTTCTTTTACCAGTAGCCGTTTGCTTTCTTGGGACTAGTTCAATCCTTTGATTGTCTATAAGACATGGTGAACTGATGACCATTTATGATGTGGTTTAAACCAACACTTGAAGAACAAACAACATTCCTCATTCTCCCCTTAAATAATGAACCATTGAGAGACCAATTTCATACTTCATTGCTTATCCTGAAAGAGTTAGCTCAACACCAAGAAAAACATAATCTAACCATTTTTCTTGTTTAGCAGTATTAAATGATACTAACAGGATTAAGAATGAGACACAGAAATTAACTTAGCGTATAACTATAAGTAACTGTTTTTTAACATAGTTTTAAATATAGCTAGCCAGTTACTAATTTTATAACCTAGCAGTATTAATATACAAGACTTAACAGTTACTAAACATTTAACAAACTTTACAAAAACAAAAAGAGATTTGGGCATTAGGGATTTGAGCATTCCAATACTTGAGACCAAGTACTAAAATCTTATCAAGCATCAAAAACCTTTTGTAAGAGATTTCTACATTATGTTGGGTGGAAATTTTAGCCATGTGAATAAATTTTTAGCATTGCAATCTCTTATAAAATGAGGGCCTAATCTCTATTATGTGTTTTGTTTCTAGAATGTTGTGAACAGGAATTTTCTATTATGCAGATTAGTACTAGTATTGTCATTGATAATAATAATGTATCACATGAAAATTGTAACCATTAGTCCAGCAGTTGGTTTTGGATCCAAAGAACTATCCTCTGCAACTTGCAGCATGCCACAGATTCAGCTACATTGTAGAATAAGTGGCAACTTCAGGGTGTATTGGCATTGCCAAGATAATCAACCATATTCCCTAGATACGAGACAACCCCCAGTAGTGAATGCCTTTCGGTGGGTACGCCAGCCTTTGTCAATTTGCTGGGTTAGATTAGTTGGCCTATGGTGTATCGATTGAATACCATTTGTCAGTGTGTGGGGTGGGAGGGGTGGGGGTGGTACAAAGGGGGAAGGGTAATATATTGATGGGGGGGGGGGGGGGGGGGGGGGCGTAGGCGAGGATGTTGTTGGTTGCCTTTTGTTTTTTTTGTTTTGTGGTTTTTTTATTTTCATAATACATTATTTATATTTTTTTTTTTTTTTTTTCTTTTCTACCAACTAAAACACAATTATTGTTTTTTTTTTTTTTTTTTTTTTATTGTTTACCATTTTACCCAATGTATCTTTGCCTTTATTTTTTTTATTTTTGCCTTTAAGGTATCTAAAGATTCTTTTGACAGCTAAGAGATGGGATGTCTTTGGAGAAACCTGAAACCTTGCACATGCACACACTGCAAACATGATATCTGGCCTGGATGCTGTAAGGTACATCAAAGATCCTATCATAGATCTATAAAGATGTTCATCAACATCAGCAAGCATTCCATCTTGAACCAAAGGCTTTTCAAATCTGTTGTGAGAGTAGAGGTGCATGTCTCATCTACCCTGCATCTTTCTTCCTCCTTCCTTCTACTTGGCTCCTGCCTTCTTCTCGACTCCCCTTTGATCCCGCTCTACTCTTCACCATCTGAGTAGTTGAACTTTCTCAAAATCTCATGGGAATTTATTTGCTGATAAATAGCCAATCTTTTGCTTGTTAGACCTGTAATCCTAAAAAGAAGGTAAGTTCTCCCATAGAACTCATCTGAAATTTATATCCTTCATAAGCTCTTCATACTCATACATAATTCCTTCTTTGTAGGATCCAAAGATAATGTATCATCCACATATGATTGAAACATAGCAAGATATGTCCCTTATGTCTTTTGTTTGATCAATGTTTGGTCAATCTGTCCTCTTTGAAATCCATTGCTCAAAAGATAAGTGGCTAAAGTGTCATACCAAGATCTTGGTGCTTGATGGAGTCCATTTAGTGCTTTCTACTTACTTTATAGTCTTTATCAGGATTGATCAGGATCTTCCAAAATCTAGAGGTTGGACATTACATATACCTCCCTCTTCAATGTGACCATATAGGAAGGCCCTTATTTTGACATCCATTTGGTAGGACCATAAAACCCATATAGAGATAAGTCAGGAATTTCTTATTGCTCTATTCTAGCCACAGTGCAAAGATTCATCATATAGTCTATGCCTTCTTCTTGTGGTATGTTCCTGAGCGGAAACAAGTCTTGCTTTGTTTCTGATGAATATCCCCTTTTCATCTTTCTTGTTTCTATAGACCCACTTTGTACCAATTTCTCTATGACCTTTAGGTAAATCTACAAGAATCCAGACCTTTTGCAGTTTGAACTGAAGAAGTTCCTCCTGCATTGCTTCTACCCATGTTGGATCTCTAAGAGCTTGAGAAATTCTTTTTGGTTATTTCCTGAGAGAGGAAACAAAAAAAAAAGACATGTATGAAGATCCTGATGAGACTTCCCTTCATAGATAGCACTAAGAAATCCTTTATCGAGTAAGATGTTTTCATCCTTTTTTGTATGAAAACAGATGACTACACATCACCAATCACATGCTCAATTACGGAGGATCTTTTGTGTATTCTGTGTTGAGGTGTTGTAGGGACTTCATTTAGATTGAGGTATGTTCCCTAATTCATATTTCTTGGTTCTATATGTGAGCTTCAGATGCAGAACAGAACTTAGGTTCCTACCAAGTCTTCAGGTAGTTAGCAGTATTAACTTCAGGGACGTGCTCAGTAAGAGTTTAGTACTATCTTATCTCTACAGTCATTAACTCTTGCCTATCTCGGCAGTATTAACTTGTTGATCAGCAGTTATAGTAGTAGGTACCATTATTCTGAAGATTGCTACCATCATGAGACTCTTCTGTAGCATCATCTTCATCATGTAACTCATCTTTATCTTCTATTTGAGCATCATCAACAATATTTGGTGAAGCATCACCAAAATATGAAGCATCCTTCCAAATTGGCATTGCAATCCAATCTTGATCTTGTTGAGAAGATGTGCTAGACTCAGAAACTCCTTGTATACCTGCAAAATCATTAGAAAAAGTCCCTGCAACCACTGGTACATAATTCATTGATTGGGTTAGAGAATCAAGATCAAACAGCCACTTTGGACCATTTCCTTCTATCATAGGCTTATTCTCTAAGAACCCAATGTGCCAAGTTTACTGAACTTTTCTTATTGGTTTAATGTTGTTTTATACCCTAAAAGCTTTGCTTACATAAGGAATAATCAAACAAAGAAACTTCATCACTTTTTCCATCAAACTTGCCCAACTTATCTAAGGTATTGAGAATAGTAACATGACATCCAAATGGTTTCATGAAGCCTATAGCAGGTTTAATACCTCTAAAGAGTTCATATGGAGTCTTGTTATGAGGCTTGACTATTAAGACCCTATTCTGTACATAGCAAGCAGTAGAAACAGCTTCTGCCTAAAATGTTGTAGGTAACTTAGAGTCAGCTAACATTGTTCTAGCAGCTCAAGGGAGAGTCCTATTCTTCCTATTCAGTACACCATTTTGCTGAGGTGTCCTTGCTTCACTATATTCTCTTTTGATACCTTTTTCCCTACAGATCATCCATCACTTTGTTTTTAAACTCTGTCCCATTATTCACTTTGATTACTTTTACTTTCTTATCCCTAGGTTTCTAATCTCTTGATAAAGTTTTTTAAGGATCACACTTGTTTCATCCTTTAGTTCTTAAAAAAAGAAAACCCTGAAAATTACTATATATCATCAGTACCTACCAACAGTATTTTTTATGATTAGATACTAACAAAGTTGACCATAGATATCCATGTGCAGCATTAAAACAATTGGCTTAGTAATTGGACTAAAGGCCTTGGTCTTACAAGGAGGCTTTTTGTTGCTTGCACTTTAAGACAGGCACAAAGTTGGGTCATTCTCAATCTTTTTAAAGGCCAAACCTATTACAAGATTTTCTTTGACATGGTTTATAATATTTTTAAAATTGACATGACCAAGCCTTCCTATGCAGACATTGATTCCTCAGATGTAGCCTTTGCCAACTAGGACAAGTTAATTAAACCATCTGTTAGGAACTATGTTTTTCATATCAAAACTGTACATGTTATCCTGTCTAGGAATTTTAAGAAGTATCTGATTTTCATCAGGCAACTTAAAATTAGGAGATAGGACAAGACATTCAGAGTCAGTAAAAAGAACATATGTGAGACACTAAAGAGGTTGAACTTTAACTCTTTGACAAAGTATACATCAATCAAATCAAGTATATCAAGTTTTTATAGATACCTTTGCCAGTAATTCTGCCTCCATTTGCTCCTCCACCAAAAGTAACATATCCTCCATTAAAGTCTTTGAAATCTGAAAGATGGGCTATGTTTCTAGACATGTGCCTTGAGCATCCAATAATCAAACTAATATTTATCATTTAGCTTTGATGAATACTCTGCACACAAAGCTTTGAAGTTAGTTATCTTTGGGGACCAAGCCATTACTGCTTTGGATCTGCCTCGTGCTTCAATTGTAATTATATTTGTTTGAAAAACAGTGATGCACATTGGTTTGATGGGTTCCAATCCCAACATGTGAGGGCTTAACAGCATTAAATCCCTTGCCCCTGACAGTATTAACATTTTGCCTCCTGTTATTAATAGTTTGTTTTCAGTATTAATATTTTGATTTGAGACTTTTTTGTTTTAATTGCCGTTCTCTTGTAAAAGGTCCTCCCAATCTTGAACAGTTGATTGTGCTTGATTTTGAAAATGTGTCTTGGTTAGCTCAATGAACTGATTGATTTTGGGTTAGATGAGAGTGTGAGCAGTATAAGAAAGCCCAAAAGTATTAAAAGGCCCTTAGCAGTACTAAAAGGTTCTGACAGTAAGTGTTATGAGCTAACTATATTAACTGGCCTTGCTATTATTATCTGTTTTTTAGGCCAGTCTTCATTAAGACTGCTCTTGGAACCATATGTTTGTGAACATTAGGACAACTGTATTGAATGTGATCAAAACTTCCACAGATAAAACATGCCTTGTTACTAAAAACAAAGTTACATCCTAATTGATTGGATTTTTGACCATTCCAATTCCTTTGGTTTCCTCTAGGTCTTTGTGACCTGTACATTTCTGCATACCTAACTGACCTCCTAATGTGGTTCAAGTGTTTAACAAACTGCTTTCCTTTGTTTTATAGCAGTAGGAATACCAGTTTTCTTTTAAACCTTATGGATAGACTCAACCTCATCCTCATTCATTGGACACCCAATCTTCAATGATTGGAGCATCATTATTCTTTCTATCTTTCCTAGGTTCTTCTTCCCTAACATGATTAGCAGGACAAAAAAAATTTTCTTTCTAATCTTTGTCTACCTTAAGTGGAGACTTATCAGAGCTAGAATCAGTCTTTTGTTTTAAAGAGTCATCAGTATTCTCCTTAGAATTTTCTGACTCTTTATCACAACCAGTGGTAGGCTTTACACTTGAATCCCTGGGACCATACTTATTTACCTCAGGTTGTTTTGAATTTTCTAGCCTGAATAAGACATGTTAAAAGTTGTTGGCTATTTTAGAATCAAAGGATGAGGTGATGAAGGGACTATCTATTATAACCAAAACCCTTTTCGCCTTTTGTTTTTTGTAAGTTTTAAAAATCTAACTTGCACTAACAACTGATCTAAGTCTTTTGATGATTTTTCAAACTTTGCAATTTTAAACTCAAACCCCTCATTTTCTTCCTTAACCTTTTCAAGTTCAGTCCTAAGTAATCCTATTAGATATTCTTTGTGACCTACACTTCTTTTAAGCAAAGCAATTTCCTCAGAAAAAAGGATTCAAATTCTTTATTATTTATTTATTTTGGAATTTTGCCCTTCTAAAATTGATAAACTCTTTTGTATGTAGAAGCTTTAAATCCAGTATAATCTAATTTAACAGTATAATCATCATACTTGTTTCTTTAGAGCTTCTCTTAATTTTGCAAAAAAGATTTTGAAAAGATTTATCATTTGATACCTCAGAATCTGGTGGAAATGCCATAAGTGCCATGTTTGCTTGAATTTCTTCTTCTGCATGTCACTCAATCGAAGCCTAGACTACACATATATAGCACACATTGCCTTTTTTCAAATGCATTTCAAATCCTTACTGCCTTTTGATGAGTAAACTCCAGTTTATCACATTATATTCATGCTGATTCTTCCATATTTCATCTTCTTCATTAGGCTCAAATAAAGTGTGCAGATCTCCCCAAAGCATCAAATCATATCCAACAGTACTGCTTCCATCAATGATGATCTTCCTTCCAGTTCTCTGATAGAACTTTCTTGCCCTCATGCTTAGTAGTACCATATTCTACTTTAGATCCATTTCTTACAAATCATCATCATGAAGTTGCTCAAGATCTTCATGAACTAATTCAGACCCTTAAGGTTGAGTGGACAAGAATGCATAAACTGTAGCATCACTAAAACTAGCAGTACTAGTTTCAGTACTAGCAGTATTAACCTTGGTATTGCCAGTACTAACTCCAGTGTTAACAGTATTAATAGTATTAGTACTGCTTGGACTGGAAGTAGTTAGAAATGCTAAGTTCTTATCATCATTGTTAGCAGCAGCAGTTCTCTTAACCTTTTGTTTAACAATTTTAAAATTGTTGTACAAATCATCCAAACCCATAGTATCAAAGTGTATCCCATTCAAAAGGTAAGCTTCTCAAAAACTTAACATTTAGATCTTCTGGAGGAGTATCTACACCAAGAATTGCCAATCTACTAACAAGCCTTTGAAGCCTGTTAAAGATAGAGTCCAAAGATTTTGAGCTTGTAGCATTAAAGTTTTCATACTATTGCTTCAGTAAGGCCTTCTGTGTCTTCTTGGTTGCATCATTTCCTCCAAAGCGAGCTTTAATAGCTATAAACATAGATTGAGCATCAGCATACTGGTTAAAGGTAAGCTGATGTTCATTTGGGAGTGCCATGAGGAGAAGACTTCTGGCTTTGACATCATTCTTCTTGCAAATCTTTTCTTCAGTAGTAGAGGGCACAGTCATCTTCAATGCTGTTGATGGACCTGATTCTGGTGTTGTAACAGGAATAGGTACCCAAGAATTTCCATTTTCTATTACCTCCCATAATGCATAGTCTTGGATCTGAAAGTACTGCTTGATTCTGATTTCCAACATCTCATACTCTCCTAGTTTGAGAATGGGAAGCTTTGCCAACGCATTGTTTCGAGAATTTTCTAACTCTATTTTCCCTAGATCAAAGTTTCTCAAAGCACAGGCTCTGATACCACTTGTTGATCCCACGCCTTGATCGATTCTTTATAATATAAAGAGTTTGTTACCTTGGAAGAATCCAAAATAACAAAGATTGAGACTTTGTATGTATACCAAAGTGTATGCGGAATCTACACTTTGATACTCTAGAGAAGTTTATTAATGAAACAGTAATGATCACAAACAAACAATGAACACAAAACTCACTGCTTCAATATTATTAAATAATACGAGTACTCTTGAAGTACTGTGGTTACAAACCTTGAAGCTATTAAAAATTTTCTCAAAGTGTATCTCTAAAAGTTCTATCTTACACTACACTAGGGATCTGCTTTTATAGAAATACAAGGAGCCCTTTACACATATTTCTGCCTATCTATTAGGATCAGTTATAATTCAAAACTAAACATCCCGAAATACTCTCCATGCATTCTTATCTTCAGTTCATCAGCTTTGACCATTTAGCAGTACAAACTCTTTCAACTAGCAGTATTAAATAACATTGGCAGTTCTAATTTAATACTGACAGTACTAACTTTATACTGGCAGTACTAACTCATTTAGTACTGTTGGCAGTATAAAGTCATATGAACATTTATTCCTAACATACAACTATAGGAGACCAATATTAGGTTTTTAGTTAAATGTTTTTTTCTGATGTTAGGGTATGTGCTTGCCATTGCGAGGAATGAACTGTTTTTCTTATTTCATTTTGTTCAGTTGTACTCATTTTAGTTTGGCGAGTATTGTGTTGTAATAGGGTAAATTATACAGGTTCATTTTGTTATTTGTTTGCGTAGTGCTACGTCAAATCGAATGTAACATTCGCAGAGGCCTGATCCTCCTTATAAAAGGGTATGACTACCTTTTGCGTGTGTAGCCACGGTGAGGCAAATTATTACATTTGCAGCCGTGGACTGCGTTTACACCATGATTTGTTTATGTTTATAATGCCCGCTGATTAAATTTTTATACAATGCACTTGCCTTACGCTTTGTTTGCTAATGCTTACAGGTTTTATGACAATTGTTTAGGGTATAATATTATAATTATTATACTTATAAGCAGCAGCTTAGAGGCAATGGTGACTACAATCTACATATATGTATTCTAGGAGCACGATTTACGGACACCCGTATCTTGGCTCGGCATCCACACTTAGGCTTTGTTTGCAACCATGGTGCATGTTTCGTGTTGTTCCCACAACTGTCTTGCTTTTGTATATGGCATACATATGTATCATTAGGTCTGTTTTATTTAGGTTCGCCATTATACAACCCGTGATAACTAAAAAACTGTTTGAGCTTATGGCTTATTTATATAGCATCAGTTCAGTTAAAGCTGAGATTACCCGTATCTTGGCGGGGCAACCTGTTAAGGTTGCAGCCATGGTGAGCT